>JANHGB010025563.1:56913-80597 GCA_026283785.1 Coracopsis vasa | reverse complement strand
ATCTATCCAGCACTAATACATTTCTGGTCTCTTCCTTTTTAATATGATACAGGTGAGTCTCCTTGGGCATCTCCGTGAAAAGGCTCCTAATGTCTGGTGACAATAAAAATGACAGTAATGCTAAATGTTCCACACTAAATGTTCCTAAGCTTGAAAGAGCTTTCCTCCTTGAAAAGGACTGCCTTCAGAAGTATGGTCAAAGATTCAAGAACTATCAAGAACCAGCTAATGCGAGAGAAACGTAAATGTTTCAATGTAGTTTACCTTTAAAAGTACTGAAATAATATATCCACACCTCTTCCCAACCTTCATATTTAATTAGAAATGCAAATAAACTTAAAAATTTAAAAAGGAAAATAAATATAAACCAAACCATATGTTTGGTTAAATAAACCCCTCTCACTTCTAATGAGAAAGAAAAAAACTGAAGTGTTTTATAGTGGGAGCGTCTTCAAATTAAAAGGAAATCTCTGCAAAGGAAATAATTCAAAATTGATTAAAAATGTGTTTTTCTGTTTATACAGAGTGACCTACACTTTCATGGGAAAATGAGTAGAAAAAATATTCTCTCAGAGACACAGCCTTTGCTAATTGAATACCTTGGACTTCTTGGCTTTTATTTCTCCTTGGCTTGGTCTTTTCCTTCCTGTTCACTCAGTTTCATTAATCTCTCTGGCTACTGAGGTTTTCACAGTGTTTGTATCATCTGAGCCAACTTATCGTTGGCCTTCAAACAGAGACACCACAGTTCTGGAGATGGAGCATAAAACTGGCAGTCAGGAGAAGAGGGCTATACTTCATCCTTCTTTTATTTCGTAAGACAACTCTATCAGATCCCTTTTTCTTTAGGTGTAGTAAAGGAATGGCATTGATTTATTATGAGGAAATACATTGGCACTGAAATGTTTAAGAAGTAGTTAGGAGCAATATTCTTATTGCCAATTCTATTTAATTTATACTTTCCTTTCTGTCTTTATTTTTTCCTTTGTTTTCCTTACCCATAATGATTTCAATCCTTTGTCTTTCCTTTGTTTTGTGAGAATTTATCTTTTGACAATAACATACAACAGCTATGAAATATTCTCAAAACATTCAAAAGTCAACAGTTGCCACTTAAAAGTGAACAGATGACATGAAGTACTGTAGTTATTTGTGCAAGTATGAGGTGTATTTCATTTGTCATGAAGTACTGAATGTTGGCATCTGTTGACTGTTTAATGCAGAACAGCATACAGTTCATATTCAAATACATCATGCAGCAGGCAGAAGAAGCTAGGTACTCCACTCACACTTGATCTCCTAAGCTATTGGCACTCAGGTAAGCTGTCTGAGCAGAGACTGAACGGCTCTGGAGACTGAATTATCCTTTCCATTTATGAGCTGGTTTACATAATAATCTGCTGTTAAAGCTGTTGATCACAGTGGAAAGGAGCTGGCTTAATTGACATGGTGCTCCCCAGGACTTCTAGCACAGGGCAAACTTAGAAAAATCATGTTTGACATTACATAAAGCAACTACTAATTGAAAGGATAACCATGTTGCATTTTATTAATGATTGGTTAATGGGAAAATAAACACAATTCACTTCATTGTTCTGACCTCAAAATCTAGTTAAAGTATTCAATAGTAATCAACGTTATTTCAAAATAATCTGTGTAACAAAGACAAACCTTTGTTGGTCCAAATGAGGGATAAATGCCATGAGGAGAATAAAGTTTTCCACCACTAGTGTGTTTGATATATGAACTATAAATTGCAGTATCATTACCTAGTGTTATTCTTTTCTACAATAACTTAAATGTTTTTAGAAAAATTGCTGCTTGCCAATTTATTTTTTTTAATAAGTAGTTGATGTGTACAAAAGCAATCTTCTAAAGTCTAACAAATATTGGACAAGAAAAATAAAAGTAATTTTAAAATATCCATGATTATTCTTTTTAAAGAAAAAACAATACTTTACTCTTACCTAACCAATAAGTAGATCATCAGTTTCAGACAATGATTGAATAGATTTATTTGACTACATCCAGCTGCATTCCATGCTTAGAGATGAACGTTCCATGGTGGAGTAAACAATGACACCCAGTGGCCATATTGATTCAAGACCTGTTTGTGCTGTTGGATTTTCTCAGCTCAACTATTTCTGTTGCATAGGCTAGTTAATATTTCTATTGTTTTGACTTGGGTTTGTTTTTTCTGTTTGTTTGGAGGTTTTTTCCCCACAATACTAAAGACACAATAGTTAAGTTTTCTTTGAAGCCAAATGACTTAGGAGGTTTGACACACTGAACTCCATCCCTCTAGCAAGAGAAATGATGACCAGTGCATCAATGACAAGAGTCACACATATAAATCTATACAAACCGTACTTATTAAAGAAACTGACTGTTGAAAAAAGTTGGAGCACAAGATGTACTAGATTAGCATGACAAGGACAGATAGTGGATATTCATGCTGGTTTTACAGAGGATGAAAGCTGTTGGACTGTTGTATGCCATTATGCTAACCTCAGGGAAAACAAAAACAAAACAGAAAAAAAGAAAAATACCCCAAACAAACAACACCAAAGTGGTGCTTATACAAAGTATAAAAAGGGTTTTACTGAGTTATGGTTTATCAGGAGATATGGGATATCTGATTCCAACAGAAACCAAAGCACAAGCCAAGAGCAGCTGACTCTTATAAAATTGGCTAGAAGATGCAGATCTGGAATGTGTTGTCTGGTTCTAACTTGCATGCTATAAAACCACACATTTATTACTTCTGGCTTCTGCAGTGCATCAGTCACTGAATGACCCTTGGAACAAAGCTCGTACCCATGTCTGATCTTATTACAGAGTTTCTCATTTATCTAGAAATAATGAAGTAATATTTTGAATAAAATATGCCTCATAAAATACTGATTTTCTGAATGATACAATTGTAAATTTTGATTTCCTCTTTTTCAGCCCTTATTTCCTGCTGTGCCTGAAACCACCATATAGGCATCCCAGGGCAGTGAAGCTACAAGATGAATATGAAAATCATTTTATTTTCCACCTTGGTGCTGAGGAAAAACAATGCTCCTAATGCTCTTAATGATAAATGTAAGCTAACATCATGGTAAATAGGCCATGTTAAAAGGGTTTCAGTAAGAATTAAACAAATTCATGTTGAATTGTTGGTAAAAGGTTCAGCTTCAGGTAGGACGATGATGTCCCAAGGCATTTTACAAGCAATAAAAAAACTTAATGTCTGAAGAGCAAAAAGATTAAAGTGGCTGCTACAAATGAGAAGGTAAAGATCTCTTTCAGCAGGTGGTAGGTGGGAAAATAGCAACACAAAGTGAAACTAGTAATTCCTAAGAAGGAATGAAGAACTGTTCACAGGCAGAGCCTATTACAGCCTCTGCTAGGAGTTAGAAGAGCAACTGGCAAAGAACATGGCTCGCCTATGCAACCAATCCCCAGTGAACAATGCATGAGTCCTCCTAAATACAATTAAAGCAAATGAAAAAAATGACTGTATGAAAAGGTAACTAGGTATGAAGGGACCAGTAGTAGTTGTGGGTGTTTCTAGTATAAATAATAAGTTAATATTAGCCAGTAAAACTTAAAAACTTTATTATAATACTTTTCCTCTCAACTACTTTGCACCTATATCTCAAAATCTGTTTTCAGACTGACTCTATCTGACCAAATTAATCTAGGTAATTTCAATGCCATTCTCTGTTTGGCAATTTCTGTTTCATGCAATTTCTGTTGACTGCCAAGTCTTACTAGAAATAGAGCATCTAAAATGTTCTGCATCATGTAAGTTGCTGAGCCACCAGTCTAGAGACCTCTAATAGACTACTGTGCTTTATAAAAGAATCCATTAGATTCCAAGTACATTCCAACATAATTGTTAATTATAGAAAATGAGGAAAAAGGAGAAAGAGCAAGATTTCCACTTCAAGCTGAGAAACTATTCTAGTGAGTTTATTACTGTGTCCTAATGAGTATCTGTAAACTCATTACTAATGATGTCTGATGAAAAAGCACTGGTGACATTTCTATTGAGAAATATGTTCACAGAATCATTCAAGTTGTGAAGGGGCTTCAGAAAGAAGGTCTCCAGTACAAACCTGCTGCCTAAAGCAGGGCCAGCTCTGGGGTCAAACCAGGCTGCTCAGGGCTTGGACAGGTTAGAGCTTGAAATCCTGCAGGAACAGAGATAGTGCAGACTCTCAGCACGACCTGCTCCACTGCCTCACTGTCCTCATGGGGAAATAATATCTCTTTCTACACTAAAACTCTCTCACTTCAGCTTATTCCTGCATCCCAAATAGTACCTTTGGCGAACAAAGGAATTTCATGCTCCAAGTCAAATTACTGAAAGTTTTGTGGTTGGTTCCATAAGAATGTTATATTTCCCTTTTGCTGGCTTTCATTAATGTGATTGCCTGTTCCATACTGAGAGCAGGTCTCCATGGCCACGGTCTTCCTCAGAGGGAAAATAAATCAGTTGAGTTTCCGAATTCATATGCCATTGTCTTTGTTTATTCTGCTTTCTTTACAGCCTATTTCTACAAATTAGATGTGAAATATTTGTGACAGTAAAGACCAGGGGATTTCAGATCTTCAGATTCATTAAACTATATCTCCTGTGGAATACATTGGACAAGCTTTCATTTAGAAGGCAAGTGAAATCAAACTGTCAGTTCTGTTCAATAAGAACCACATGAAGAACAGCAACAATGACAACAACAAAAGTAATCTTAACACCAACAGCAATTGTCTTATCATGGGGTGCTCGTGAGACGCCATACAGAGGTTTCCTGGGAAAAAAAAATTTTAAAATATTAAAGAAAACAAAACAAACAAAAGACCCCAAACCAAAACAAAGACTAGAAATAAGTCATATATGAAACAGCCCTTATTTCCCTCCCAAATTGCTTAAGGGATTTGTGAAATCTACTGCTGCTACAGCTGTCACCCACACTTACCTTTTCTTAGGAAGCACAGCTGAGACCTTCATCTCTCTATAAGGCCCTTCCAGTCATGCTGTGTGATGATTTAATTATGATATCACACTGATGTGTCCTGAGAAAATGCTCTGCAAATGGGAATGATGACATTCACTCTGGGAGTAGGAGAAAGTTTATTGTTTATTTTTTAATAGACTGCAATTGCAATAAAAGTCATAGCTTATAGATTTCACAGAAACTCATATGATCCCACATTTAATATTCATTTTAATGCATATTCTCATAGTTTTATTTTATTCATTTGGAGGAGCAGAAAGATGGAAATATCATCACTGAGTTTTCTCTTTTTTTCTTATTCCATTCTCTGATTCCTTTTCTCATTGTCTAAACTCCCCTCCTCCCTAAATCTCTTCTGGCCACCACTTTTGCTAGCATAAGGGACAAATCTGAGGTTGAAAAGAAAAAGCCATTTTTCATGAGATACTGTGAGGAAAAACCAAAAAAACAGAGGCTTGCAAGTAAGTTACACAGTCTCCTGTGCAAAGGCTGTACTGTACTCAGGGATTTTAATAAAAACACTAAGACGTGAGAGCAGCATGAACAGAATTGTGTGTCTATCACCACTCCTAATGATCCTCCAGCAAAATTAAACCTAGGAAGTACATGTTTTGGTTTCAACAGTGAGTCATATGATAGCGATTATTTTCTTATTACATAAAATTGGGAGGCTGTGAAGACACAGCATAAACTAGAGATAGCCATTTTCTTTGTCACATCTTTTGACAAAATGCCTTCTTAGAAATACAAATCTAGATGTCACCAAGCTTCAGAAAATGCAGGAATAATTAGGATGTGAATTTTAAACCTACCTGGAATATTACTTTTTATTGGGATTTGGGTGGGGTTTTTTTTTGTTTGTTTGTCTGTTTTTCTGTGGTGGTCACCATTTTTCTCTTCATTGACACAACTAGTGTATATAAGATGTGGTATGTGCGCTTCAACCTGTCCAGAACAATTCTTATATTACAGACCCTACTATATGACAAAAGCCTACAATCTTAAGATGTATCACCACCTCTTCTCCTTTTAAATCAGAAAATTCTAAGATTATTTTTTTCCTCCAATAATTTAATCTATTTCTTTTCATCATGTTTTGCATTTAAAAAGACCTAAAAGATAAGGTCAGTTTATAGTAGCTGGGCCTGAAATTCATATCATATTGTATTCTAATATTGTTTTACTGCTAATTCTTTAAAAATGATTCTAAAAGATATATTGATCTATTTCTCAAATATATTAATTAATTTAATTTTCAAAAAGTTTTGGATATCAAGCATGAGGGTCTGAAGTTTCTCAAGACTTTAACTATGGAAAATCTCTTTTAAAACGGACTAGGGTCTGATACCTCACAAAATTAAATGTATAGATAAGGGGTTATTCTGCAAAATGTAGACTATAACCATTCTCAATCAGTAAAAAGTAGATAATGATTTTTGTCATGCTACAAGGATGATGTGAAAATTAATTTATTAACCAGGACAAGATAATGATTTTGTCAGTTAAGCATTATGAAGCATTGATATTTTGCCTGCAAATCTTTTCAGTAAGGTCCTTATTCATTATCCTGAGATGGAAGACCAAAGTTTTTGAGATAACAAATTTAGGAGAAATCCTCTAGTGTTTCATTGGACTTTTTCAGCACAGTGCCTGCCCTCTTGCCTAGGAAGGATTGTATTATCTTTGAAATGTTAAAATAAACTTTTCAAAAAGTCATATCAAGCAAACTTTAGTCCCAATTTGACCAGTAAGTATATTTGCCCCACCAACTGTAAATGTAGAAGATGAAGAATAAACACTTCTGGAAATCCCACTCAGACAAGTATTCTGGCTGATTTAAAAAATAAAGAAATCCACTGGTTAGTTTTTATTTGGATTCCCTTCCCCCCAGGCTACCTACAGGCACAAGTACCTGTATGTGCAAATGTGTATATAAGTTTTCATGGCAATATGTGGACATATCTGTGGTTGTACCCGTACATATACATACACTCACACTTACATGCTAGGTATGTTCTGTCTCTCCTCAGTCCTGCTTTGTTCAGTTTTAGATATTCACTGTGACACTGATGGAGTAGAAATGGTGCAATAGTTCATCTGAGAAAAATAAGGTCAAGTTTTTGATCCTTGCTATGCATGACATAAAATTCTTAAGTTTTGAAACAGACACTAACACTCACTTCTCTTAAGCCCAGCAAATACCATAGCCTCTCTGTGCCAGAGTGTCTGCAGATCAGTGGACATGTGAGAGCTGTGAATCTAAAGCCATCTCAGAGACAGTGACAAACAGGAAGCAGGTTTCCTGTACATCAACCACATGAAGTAAAGACTAGGACGGGGATATTTTCTGGAACTCTGATGCAGCCAAGTTAAGTTTAGGATCAAACCTGGAGTTGTGAATACTGAACCAGAGAAACATTTCCACCTTATCTACAATCAGGAGTCTACCTGAAGGAACCTGCAGATACTTGAGTGCCACTGGACCTGCCTACCCTCATAGGCACTCTTTTGTCCTCAACCAGACTTCAATAAGACTGACCTGCAAACCACCTTCTCTTCAAGAGTTCATACAAAGCCCCTGTAGCTGTAAGGATCCTGCTCTATTAAGCAACTTCTGCTTCTTACACATAGTGATTCTGAAATCCTGGAAGCATAACTCTTAATTGTGGATCCTGATGTCATTCTCTGAAAGGGACTTTAGTCAGTCACTGATCCTTACCATTTGCTTCTAGGTATTTTTAAACAACTCTCTGCTCCACAATCTGGCTCCCATGGATGCCAGTTTTGGTCATTATTCTCTCCATTCATTGTAGTCTGTTTATCCATCACAAGCTAGGCAGCAAGTCATTTAAAAGTTAATCAGTGCACTGCTCAGCATTTCAATGGCTGTCTCCTTTTATGTGTCTAGACATTAGCTGAGGAAACCAGCTCAAAGAAATGAGCTATCGTTGCTGTCTGAAACCTCATACCTCATCCCTTCTGAATTTCAGAAAAGGTTCATCAAGAAGTTTTTGTTCCAGACCTTAAGTTTATTCTGAGTAAAATGCAAAACCGAAAGACATAATTTTCAGTGCAGTTCACAGCAATTCCAGTCTCAATAGGGAAGTTGAATTTGTACATTTTTCATTATCCACAACATAACTGATTGTGTATTATTTTTTTGCATTTAGGATAAAAATTTTATGAGAAATTCTGTGTGTAGGCCTTTACCATTAGATGACTTATTAAACTGGCACTCTAAACATTCACCTAACCCTAATCAATATGTAGATGTGCACATCATCTAACACTATGAATAAAAGCAAACATTTCTGTGGCTAACAAGGAGAGTTAAAGAGTAAATAAGCTCTAGAATTTTAGTTTCACATACCCATGAAATGTATTCAAGAAAACAGGCATATAAAAGACAAAGAGCGTCTGTTTGCCATGTCCAGTATAAGCAGATAAATCCAGTTGACATTTTTTGGGGTTACATAAAACAAAAGGGAAATTAGATACCACTTGATTTTTGCCTGAAATAGAAAAATGGCATTCATGATGTACCTCCCCTCCTTATTTCCTAAGCATTTACTAGTTACTGCTTGTTCCATCATGTGTGTTTTTTTCTATAGCTCTTGCATAATTGGTGTGATTACTGCATAGTATGCTCATTTATAACTGCTTTCAGAAAATTAAGCCCTGGATTTCATTTTCTAAATAAAAGTTTTATTAACCAAGGTAATTATAGAAGAAAGTATCAAATTCTCTAAAGAAGTAACAGCCCTATTTCTTTAACTTGTCTTCCTGTCTCTCTCTTTTTCTTTCTTTCTTTCTTTCTTTTTTTTTTTTTAAAGCATGAATTAGAGTTTCAGCAGGGTGGAAAGAATGCAGTCTGGTGTGAAAAAGCTTTCTATTGAAAAAAATCCTCAGAACACAGGAAAATAATATGCATAAAATCAATGGAGGCATAAACCAACAAAACAAAAATAAGTATTTTAAATGCTAGTGTTGTAGAAGCTTACGAAGTTTCTTCTTTAATTAGCTACTCTTACTAATGGAAAAATAACCCAAAATATTATATCAATTGCTTCATTGTCAGTCCTTTAGTTAAGGGAATATTAGCAAGTCAGTGTTACTACACTGTTGCAGTTTTAGTGGCTTAATAAGTGACAAAAATGCAGAACTTAACATTTTTTTACTATACTTAAATTAAGAAGGAAATCTAGCCACATCTAGGGTTTTGGCTACATCTCATTCTAAGAAAGAATGCTGCTTCATGGCATTATTGTTGATACTAAATTATAGCCTGAGCTCTTCTTCCATTCTCAGACAACCATTTTCCTTTCCCTATATTGCTGCACTTACAGAAAATATATGTAAGTAATACAGAAAATAACCATTTATAATTACTGTGTCACTATTTTTATTAAATATTTATTTGGTTAAATATTTTATTTTGGTTTCATTTTTCCGTTCTCTACATGTGATTTTCCAATGATAGGGAGGGAAAAAATAAGAGAGAAAAAAATGTGACATTTAGCTATGCTTTTATTTTGCAAACTCTGAAGTGGGAAATGTTTGAAAATTTTCCATGGGAACTTTTTCATTTTGGGAAATACTGCTTTCATGAACTAAAAGTATTTTATTTGGAATATATTAACTAAAATACTTTATTCACTGAATTACAGAATCATAGTAGTTTGTTATAGTGCATTCCAAAGTAAAATTGATGACAATTTTTTCAACAATTTGCAAGGGTTTGGGAGTCTTTTTGCCTGTCAAAATGTGTTCTTTATAAAATCTTAAATGTTTCACATGTAAATACAATTTTGGTGAAAACAATTAATATTAAGAAAGTGAGAAAAAGTGAAGTAAAATTCCCAGCCTTTTCAGAATGGGGATTCTGTTAGTTATTTGGGGAAACTTTCAAAATATTGCTTTTATGCTTTTACAACATAACACATAACCCCATGCCCCCATATTAATCTAACATCTCTGGCCAGTTTTAGGAAAAAATATTTTCTTAAACAGAAATGAAACAAACAAAACCCTCTTCATTACAAATATTTCAGTGATGTTTGAAATGCTGTCACAGGATGAGAGTTTCCATCCTTTTAATATTTTTTACTGTTCCCATGGTGCTCTAAATCTGGGTAAAGTTTAAGGTTCAGACTTTAATTTTGTACTTATTTTATTACTTTCTTCAAGTTATTTCTAATTCACTTTTTTCTTTCTGGAGTGAGTTTATCTCAATTTGCTGTCCTTGGGAAAGAAGACATTCAAACAAAACCTCCTGCCAAAGCAAGTTAAAATGTTGAAATGTAAAATTTATTTACAAGTACCTGCATAAGTCTTGCTTGTACAGCATTTAACTTTATGCTTAGTGGATAAAGTGCAAGACTGGAAAACAAGGACATTTAATCTTGATTTATCTAAAAGCACATGAAGAATAACAGTTCTGGCTGCCTTTCCAGTGCACCTCAAGCAAGACCTGGAAGGACTACCTGCAAGGATGACATGAGAATGAAAATTGCTTAGTCAATTTAGTAATTGACTTTTCCATATGAAATTGCCAATTTCATTTACAGGAAAAACTAGAGGCTTTAAAGGTGGTGGATTTAGCATTTAAGCTATGCCTAGTAGGAAATGACCTGAGCCCAAGGAGTCTTTTTTACAAGGTATGATACAGGAATTACATAAAGCCAAGCCTACATCATTCCTAACTTAAAATGGGTAACCGAGTAAGAAGACATACAGAAAAGTTCTTTGCTGAGTTGTTTGTCTTGGTGTCAGTGTAAGCATTGCTACAGAGTGGGCAACAGAACCGCAAAACAAAGAAAAGCCTCACTGTGCAGGGCTCATCAAAACAGTGATGATTTAAGAAAGCTATGCTACTAACTCATAGAGGCTACATGAGGGTAGTTCTACACTTGGAAATCAAGACTTTCATGGAAAATCTTCCACCTTCATGTACTTATTTGCTTAAATATAAATGAAAATGAGAATTAAAATTACTGAACATTTCAGTCTTAATTGTCAGCTCTGAGTCTTCAGGAAATGATATGGACAGTTCTGGAGATTTTCCAGAAAGATTTAGAAAGTTGTAATTTTCATTATTTTGCTTCCATGCTGAAATTCAGGTACCATTGAAGCCAGCTGTAATTTGGCTTTTGCTTCTGTAGGGGCAGATCTCATCCACAGCAAAAGATACTTCTTACTACAGTCTCCCTAGTTTTAGTTCTCATTTAGTTCCCCGTGCTTGTATTTCTACAGAAAAATTTAAACTTCAAACTATGAAATCTGTTTCTATTAACACTGGATAGAAGGTGAGAGAAAGAAGGATGTTGGGTCTTGCAGGTACAATAGCTTGAATTTTAAACCAAACACAGCAGTAGAGAAGTAAGAGGATCCCCCATGTGTTGGAAATTCTACCATCTTATTTATCTATACCCATTTGCACACACAAAAAATTAAATAAATCTTTGTCAGCTTCTTGATGAGCTCAAAAGGTGAAGAGCAACAGTTTAATTCACAACTTTTTCCTAAGTCTACTTTCTGTCAAATATTCTTACAAGCTGGTGCCTAACTCAATTTGTGAAAATGCCATTTAGCAAATGGGAACACTGAGGTTGATTTTGGAAAATTCTATTAAATTAGTTACAAATGGTGTCTAATTTCTTTCTGGTATGGAATTCTAGTATACATTAGTCACTTTAAATATGTTGCAATGAAACAGTTTTTCTTTTTTTGTATATAAAAAAACAATTCAAACACTGCTTGGTACAGAAAAGATGTTCAGCAAAGATAGCTTTTTCTACAGCTTTATGGGCAGAGCAGTGAAGACTGCATTGGTATTACTATACTCTTAAAACCTGTAAACCAATGTTTAAAGCATAGAAGAAAATACTGAGGAATAAACTGGATAACTGCTGTGTATTTTCCAGTAGAATCGTTTGAAATAGTTCTTTTTTTTTTTTTTTTTTTCGTAAGAACTTAGGGGTTAGAACAGAAATCAAAAACCCAGAAGGTGTTAATTCGGGTAAAAATAAAGCCCATAAACTCCTCTGTTAAATTATGAGTTTCTCAATACAGAACACTGTAACGAAGTCCAAATAATGGTAACTTCCACTGCAGGATTTATAATAGAAATTGACTTTTCAGATGAGTGATGGCTAAGGTTGATTTTTTTTTTTCCACCCACATGATACTCTGTTTTGGCTATAGCATTGTTTGTGAGTGATTTACAATGGGTTCTGAAAGGCAATCTTCAAAACACAGAGGTAGAGAGAACAAAACTACACAGAAAACTCTGTTTTCAGATCTGCTCAGCCAAGACTGTTACAAGGGAAGGAGCTTTCTGGCCACAGCATTGCTCCCTGGACCAGCCTCAAAGGCGCCCAGCCTTTCATCACGTTCAATTTTAACGGTCCCACATTCTTCTTTCTTCTGTTATGTCATCTGGGGATGGCTAGAGAAGAGTCAACTTATTCCATTCTTTTTATCATTTTTTTTATCCAATATTCTAAGCAGTTGGTGAGAAGAGCAAAAGACTTTAAAGAACGTTTTTGAGAGTTCTGGAAGTTCTCTTACTCTGGAGACAGGAGAACATAGCCTAGCAACCTAGGCTAGAAAAGAAGAACATCCCACACAATCTTTCAGTTTTGAAAAATTCTGGTGTTCTTCCTGTTATCTCTGACAATGATTGTGTTTGTATGTCAGAATCTGGTAAAGAAGCACCAGAGAGGTACTTTCTGTCCAAATAATCACTTTTGTAGGTAATAACTTGAATTCCAAAGAAATGAGCAATTGATTTTTTAGTTGGGGTTTTTTTATATATTTATTTTTGGCAAGCATGCTACCTTCTCCACTTGCATATTTTCCCTTAGTTATAATGCACACTGAAGTGAGGAAGAAAAGTAGTATGAGTCAATATATTTCTGACTGCATTTAAGGTTGCTCTGCAATGTCAGCTTCTGAAGGAATATTAAGCTGCATTTTTGAACAGGCAAAATGTATTTGCTTAATCATTTGCCTGCAGTTGCAGCAACAGTTTGGAGATGTATTTTACCCTAGTAGCTAAAGTATGGAACATTAACAAGAAGAAGTTACTTTTGCAGGGTCCTTCAGAGTGTTAATGATCTGATGAACCCAAAGACTTGGCATGAGTTTGACATTCTGGAAAATGATCAGAAAGTTTAGTGCATTATTTCATCTGCATCTAAAACATCTGCAGAGATCTTTGAAACTCAGAAACAATGCTGTGACCTGGTCTTGCACTTTATTGATATTCCTAGGAGAAAATGCTCTTTCACTTGTTTCTTAAAGTATTTTTCAAAGACTGACTGGAATATAATTTTTTTTTAAAAAAGTCTCATTAGGACTCTAAGACATAGATAATATTTTTTTCATGTCATTAATGTATCTGAACAATTTTTGGCAAATCGTTTCTTTTGAAATTCATTCAATAAGCCTGAAATAGTTTGTAGGAAAGGATTAGACTTACCCTATTTCTTAATGTAAATAAAACACATATAAAAAACAAAAAATTGTCAGATCAGTTGTCTTAAAAATGAGGAATAAGAATACAGGAGAACAAGTCCATTATGTAAAAACTTTTAATTTCAAAATATAACACTGCAGCAATAAAAATTTAATTATGTAAGGTTTTGTGTCTCTATAGAAGCCTTATTTACTATAAAATGTTTCTAATAACTTGTATTTAATTAACAGCAATGAAATTTTATAATAAAATTATATATTCTATATGTATTTAACAAATTCTTTTGTTAAAAATTTATGGTACCTTTCATTACATTGCCAGTTCTTTAGCTCGCAAGTATAGGCTCAGAAGAGCTGGGCTAAAGTCTTTGGAAATTGCAGAAAAATTGCTGAGGGATTTGAGATGTGGTAAAAAGAAGACTAGTTTTAGAAAATATCTAACTTATAGCAAAATATTGTTGAAGGAAGACAGAGACTCAGTCCCTTGTGTGTAGATAATATTTGGTTGATAACACTCCAATTAGCCTTAATCCACCTCTTCATTTAAAATGAAAGGATGTTTTCAAATATTCATCACGTTTGTTTCTGGAAGGCTATTATATGTTTGTCCATAAGGAATGTAAATTTTATTTCAATGTGAACCTGACCTTTTTTTCTTTCTGGAACAAAGGTGCATAAAACACGCCACAAAATGCACTGCTTATAACAGTTTGAGAACATATGTATTTTATGTGTAAGGACTTCAATAGCTGTGAGATCTAACTGCTTTGCTTATGCGAAATAAATGTGTAAAAGCAGTTTTCAGCAGCATGGCTGTTTTATGTCAAAGAAAAAACAATGACTTTTTCTCAAGGTTCAGACTTTGACTTGCAACTCTCTACAATACAACTCTGAAAAATAACAAGGTTTTACCATGTGTACTTCTTTTTATCATTGGCATAGTCATCTTACTCAAGAGAGAGATTCTAGCTCTCACAAGTTTCTGCTTAATTAGCATGACAAGACTAGATTTTTTTTTGTATTCTCCTCTTGTTTCAGGGAGATAATTTATTATAGGGTGTCTTAAATTTTTCAGTCATAAGTGCTTGAATATTCATCACATGAATGGAAGCAAACAATCAGCTATGACTGATTTGTCTGGTCTATACTGTGAATGTTACTAAGTTGTGGAATTAAGGTTATGCTAGTGATGAACACTATCCTTTCTCATGACAAAAAAGATTACATGAAGGACTCAAGTTCTCCTGCTCTGAAGTCTATTCTTTCTTTTCTTACTTTGCCAGATGAAAATCCATGGGTTTCTGCTAACTTCAGTGTAAGGTTTTCCTTTCCTGTGATTAATGCTGGAATTATTTTGGATTTTTAGTTCTTTGTAAGCTTTGATAGGCCTTTTCTGAAGGTAAGAAATAGAGAAATGGAGAGTGATGAAGGATGAATTTAGTATTCAAATCTTTGGAGCACTATTCACAGCATAATTCACACTTCAAAGCACTATCAGTTATTTTCTTTTAAAGCTTCATACACTTTCCTTTACAGGGGTCCAAACATATTGCTTCACACACTCATTTTTGGCTTCCAGCACAGCCTATTACTGTGGCAGCTCTTTAATTTTTTTATCCTTTTGGAAATATTTCTTGAGATGGAGTTTAAAAAGACAACTGCAAACTGCAGGTGACTCTTCAGGACCTGATGCGTAAGCAGGGAATTCAAGGTGGGCTAAGAGAAAGACTTCTGTTTTGAAATTTTGATTTAGGCTATTTATACCAAAAAAACTCAGAAACTTCCTTGCAGGCAATAAAATAAAGTCAGCACCATAAAGTTTGGATAAGAGCCATTATATGTTTCTCACCAATATTAAAACTATTCTGATAATATAAGTAATTTAACAGTCCTAGTTAACTACTATTGTTATTTAATGACTATATGAACAACATGTTTATTTATCCACTGTTAAATGGCAAATAATCAATAAAATCAGTACTTGGATGGAACTTTCAGAAACTTATGCAGTTGTATATTTCCCTTCTTCCTGGCTTTACAATGTTCCTGCTGGGCTGATATGATGGATTGATAGGTTTTCCCCAGCTATCTTAAGTAAGATTGGTTTTGGATGCTTGGTGTCCCCAGGCTGGCTGTCTTTTCCCCTTCTTCCCTTTCTGTCTCTTGGCCAGCTAAAATTAATGTCTTCTCTGCTCTTCTTCTCTGGGATCTCTATTACATTCTGAAGGGTCACATTGGAGCAAGACAAGCAAAATATTAAGAATGATCTCAGTGAAAACTCTGTTGTGTCTTTTAAGGGATAGTCAATTTTCAACATACACATAACAAATACTTGTACTAGCAAAAGTAAAATTATTGCTAGCCCAGAAATACTCTCTTCTCTCAAACTATCTTCTCAATCTCAGGCAAAAATATTACCCATAAAAAAATCCATATGATAATAATACCCTTAGATATCCAGGACGTACTGGGGAGGAGGAAATTTATATTTGTTACATACAGTAACAGAAAAGAAGCAGATAATTACATAAAAAAGTGAAATCTTTTGTAAAAATAACTATTTTGATTTTACATTTCAAAATTTCAAAGCAAGAAAATTTCTTATGAAAAGGAAGAAAAAGTAAATGTGAACTATGAGTGAGCAAAAATAGAAACGTTTGCTTGTTTTAACCTAACAACTCAAAAGATTTTCTGTGTTATTTATTAAAAAAAAAAAAAGTAGGTACAAATTTAGGTCACAAACAAATATGTTTAGTTTCAATATAATCTCCCAGATGACATTTTTAACATATAATCAACCACCATGGAAGTGAGCTTCTAGACGAGGTGTCTTCCTGGCAGAGGAATGCTGAATGTCAGATGAAAATACAGTACTTGATTCTAATTGACAGCTTTATAAGTCTGTGGGTTTTTTTGGGGGAGTGTATTTTTTTTCCATCAACGATTAAAATTTACCTAGACTGTTTTTAGAGTTGCTCCATGAGAGCAATAGGCCATTCGGGTTTTAAATAAATCACTTTTTACAAACCTGCCAGTACTGTTAAATCTCTTGACCTTATATGAAGAATAATGTTGTTCTGGCTTATCTCAAGACTAAACTCTAGAAAATGTCTTTTGTTCCAGGACAAGGGAATTTTACCAGTATTTAGTGAATCCTGGGACTCATCATCAGGCCCTGACCATAAATAAGTTTAAAAACAGACTACATGATCTAAGATTTTAAACACCTGCCAGTCAACGCCTTAACTTGTTAGTGCAAATGTCAGAGTACTAAATTCTCTCTGACACTGCTGGTATTTCCTGAAAAGTCTATGTATTTGCAACTGTAACCTGAAAGTTTTTAAAGAAAACTTGTAGTCTTCAATAGGCATGAGATTACAGGTCATTAAATTTTACATTCTGAAGTCATTGCTGTTTAATTATCAGCTAATACTGAGACTTCTCTGCCTGTTTTAATAGGGCAGAGTGCATTGAAATGGATTGGAAGCAAAGAAGTTTTGCTTTTAGTCTTCTTTTTTGATCAAGCTTGGAACAGGCAGTAAAAGCAATCTAAAAAGAACAATGATGAGGATATGTAGCAATTTGCTATTAATTGCACATAAATCACAAAATATTTTTTAAGAGAAAAAAAACCCCTAAAAGTTAAAATACTGTTACTAATACTCCAATATTCCTATATTGTGTCCGAAAAAGATGAGAAATTTGTCCAACGTAGAGTATCTGGTTTTGTTTTGGTTGACAAGTTGCAATTAGATTGTTGTCTCATATGTGCACCAAAGTATAGAAATGTCAAAAACTTGATAAAGTGTTGTGGCATTCAGCACCATATAGTACCTCATCTTATGAAAGTAACTACATCTCAATCAATTTAATCAATTTATGCATCTGTTTTACACTCTTTTTTAAGTAAATTAAGCAAGAACATATGAAAACCTGTGCTGTAAGCCCTGAAATTGAATTAAGTCTCTGCAAAACCACTTGGAAGAGCAAAGGAGCTCACAGTACCCCACTCTCCCAAGCAATTATGTTATTGTAGACTAGGAGTCTCCTAACCCTGGTACATTGAGTCCCAAAATGTTGCAAAATTAGAACACAGGTAGGACAAAACAAAAGTACATAGAACAGAAGCCACATTGTTCGTGCAAAAGGGAAGCTCCCAAGCAAGAAGGTCTCCCAGATTCTTTAGGGTCAAGGAATAGTCATCTGATAGCATGAAAAAACCTTGGCAGACAGACTTCTTCCTTTTGGAAAAGTAATACTACATCCATAGGTGTCAAATGTAAAAAGTAAAACCAATTAACCAAATTAATTCCTGTCTCATACTGTATAAACTCTGCATTAATTTTATTTTCTTTCTAAAAATAAAAAAAAAAGGGAATAAGCATTGTCTAAAAGTACATGAGTAGTGGACTGATAATCCATACAATAGGAGGACTATGTGGGTTTCCATTCCTATTGATTTCAACACTTTATACAAAATTGCATACATACATATGAGGGAATTAAATTGTACCAGAAAAAAAGTATTAGATTAAAAATGTTAATTTATTTTCTAAAATCATTGTCTAAAATCTATGAGACAATTAGAGAAGTTCAACTTATTCTTAAGTAAAGACTGACAAGTAACAAGAAATAAGAAATACAATTTACCTAACAATTAATATCAACAATTAATACATCAAAAAAATTAAGTCAATCTTTTATAATTTTGATTAAATATGCTTATCAATAATATTATTACTCATTTACAGCACAGATTCTAAATCCCTAAAATAATGCCTAAACAGCAACTTATTTGGAAAAATTGATCCATTAAATGTACAGTAAGGGATATTCATCTGTAGCAATGAATAAAAATTGGTTTGTTCACCTCTAACAGCTAGAAACACTTTAATTCATGTAATAGAGAAGTTGTAGAACCTTACGCAACACAGTTTTTCATGCCAAACCTACACCCAGGTTTATGTTATAAAAACACCAATCTGAAGGGTTGTAGAAAAACCCTGAAATGATTTGAGGAACTCTGGGATGAAAAATCATTCAAAGCAGCAATTTAGATCTAAGGTCAAAGATCCACCAAAGAGACCCATCAGAGGTTAAATTGTGTGGATTAAGCCAGCCTGCTCCAGAGTGAACTAGTTCACAGCACTGTGGTTAAAAGTAAATTATTCCATTTGAGTATTGGACTGGCAGCTCATACTTTGTCATCTTTCTATTAGGAACATAACCCTTAGCAGCTTATGTGCATTTGCCCTTCACCTGTGATTTCTTGAAGGATGCTAAATTTTGAACAACTTCTCAACACTTGTGCTATATATATATATATACCCCATGTGCCTGATGTCCTCTATGCAGCAATTATAACTATACGTTCACAAAGCAGTATGCAAACAACTTAATGAGTTTGGGGTTTCCAGGTGCAAAACAACATTGATAAACTGAAGAGGGCCTGGTGAAGATCTACTAAAGTGGTTAGAGGTTGGAGTACATAATGTGTGAAAAAAGGTTAAGGGAACTGTGCTTGTTAGACATTAGTGTTCACATATTATGTGCTCCAGCTACCAGCCACATTAGCAGATCTCCATTGGACCCTCACAAGTTCCTCATTTGCTCAAATACAAGAGTGTGAAATCGAGATAGTCCAAAAATAAATAAAATGAAATAGTTTTTCACATAACATGTCATTATGCCATAAAGCTTTCTGACCCACAGTGTTGTGGATATTACGTCTGTATCACTTCAAAGAATGATTGGAGGAAATTAAAAGAGAAATCTCTAACAAGGGCATTAAATGTAAAGATGCACTTTTTGTTCCAGAAAAAAAATCGTAACTTTCTAATTGCTATAGACTGAAAGAATCTTGCAAAAGTATTCGTATATACTTGTTGAATCCTTTTACTCTTCCCTGGGCATGTGCTGTTTGGTATCATCAGAGTCTAAGCTAGATGGACCTTTAATCTGATGTGGTACAGTTATTTTCACATGTGGCATCTTTGGTAACCAGAATAACAGGTAAAGGACAAGAGGGGGTCCAGATCATTTGAGGTGGAAACATAAACAACCCTCATCACTTTGAGTAAAGGCAAAGAGAATATTCCCACTGAATCAACCAGGCAGATGAAGGGCCAAGTATGTGGGTGAGCTCCGAAAACTGTAGTTATTTATTGAAACAACATGCACAGTGCTGACTGCTGAAGCATCTCTGCTGGGTCAGCATAGGAAATTTGGTTTTCCATTCTCCCACTGAAGAGATGTGTCACTGTTCTTCATCAGTATTCTTGTGTTTGAACCGTCTAGGCTGGAGGCTAATGAAAAACAAAGGGCTGATAATCAGTGTTCTTAAAATGCAATAAATTAAAGAATGACAAATTGGACTGAAACTGTTGGAGGTCCTTCATGCCACTCTTGGCTAAGAATTTGATTATACAACCATGTTATGAAAGTAAAATAAAATATTTTCCTGACAATGTTAAACTGTTTAAGAGTATCTAGAGATTAAGTGCTAGACATAGTTTAGGAAATAACAGAACACTGATTAAGTTCATATGGACTATTCAGAAGCTTAAAAACAGAACCACCATATTCCATTAAAATTTATAATTTGCATATAAATCTTATTTCTGCAGTTTGATTTACATTTAAGACTAATTTAGAAAAAGCATTCAGAAATGTGGTGAATTATAATGCTGCACAGATTCCATAAAGTCTTCATGCTCAGCAGGAGATGAGAAATTTGCAGAAGAATTACTGGCACTAATACAAGATAACTGGGAGAGAATAAATCTTAATGCTTTGGGAAAAGAGATAATATACATTACATGGGCATCTGCAAAAGGATCTCCCATTGTTTTTCCAAATCCAAATCAACCCAGTTTACAAGGACATTGCTTTCTCATACATATGAAAAGAGTAACTAGGGAGTTACTTAAGCTGAACGGTATTGTTATATTGTTATTATGTTACTATTATTATTAGATACTGATACAAATACAAGCAGTGCGCTGTATAATGATGAGAATAAAATTAAGCAGGCCTTTATTTCCTGACTTCACTTTATGTTTTTGTTGTTGTTATTATTATTACAAACAGTATACTGACATTTATCTAAAAAACAAATGCTATTTGTTTCTAGAGGTAAAAATATGTTTTTAGAAAAAATAAAACTTTTTCAGAGATAGATCTAATTACTTGCTGCTAGCTGATGAATTTGTTGTTTGGTTGGGGTTTTTTTCATAATAAATTACATTTTAATTCTGGTTTTGGTTATGCTTAGATAGAGCAAAGATAACTAACAGAATTCTGCCAACTCTTCACCATGTTTAATGACTTGCATGCTTTTTCTTCTCCGTAACCTGTCTTTTCTTTCCAGCTGAGGAGTCACTTTATCTATTTTGGTGTATTCAAAACAAGTCCCAGTTCAGATTAATCTTTAGGCAATTGCATAAAGTTGTCCACCACCAGCTGAATGTGGTTTTAGAAAGTGTTTCTTTAGCGTTGCCTTGCTGATGACCTTATTGAATTTTCTCTAAAGAGTGAAATAACATGCAAACCTCTGTCTCTGGCATTGGCAATTTTTTAATTACATTTTCCCTTCAAATTCTGCTCTACATAAAACCAAGGATAAAAAAAGCCCCTTTCAGGAGACAGGGCAATTTCACTTGCATACCACATCTCCAATTCTCCCCATTCTCCTTTTCAGCAGCTAACTGGCTTACTGTTGAAGCTGCCTTTCCCCAACATTGTCAGTCAACATAGCCAGCAAGAATGAGAAGAGTAGGCAAAGAGTCTGAATGTGCTGAGTTGCTTAAATAACTCTTACCATTTTTACTGTAACTACTTCATGCCCAGTGGCAGTTCCCCACTCCAGCACTGCCCTCCATCCTTCCTTCAACTAACAGTACTCTCCACTTGTATGTAATTTTCATTATATGAGATGCCACCTGGGAGGCAACAGGAGAACACTGATATCTTCAAAACCATAAAAAAAATTAATAAATTTAATGGATCTTAATTAGTAGAATCTGAAGCCTACCTGCCATTTAATGAGATTGGAATGTGAATCATCAACACTAGAATGAAAAAACAGTTACTGTTTAAGGAACAGAATTTTTAGACTAGATAATAACAGTTGGCATTGTTTTTGGCTTTGTGCTTCTTTTTAGACACCTGCATATTGAATTCAGAAAATATTTAGGTACCTGTTTTTAAAAATATTGACCTAAAGCGATTTCATTCTTCTGACATGCTCTTCACTAACATTGATTTGCTTCTTCAATCTGAAATTTTTGTTTGACATATGTTTAACATCCTGACTAATCAAAATATAGAGAACTTGAAAAGTGAAGTACTTGACTGGTTGGAAAAATTTATGAAACAGTTTACTAAAGCTGTGATTTTGGAACTGTCAGACCTGATTAGGGCAAAAAGCAAATATGTGATATAACTTTTTGAAAAAACAAACTCCAAAAAAAAAACCCCACAAAAATAATCAAATACATTTATTTTCAAACGAAATGCTTATTTTACTTTTTGTTTTGTTTTTACTTGTGTTTGACAAATTAGTGCATTTTTTTCCAGCATGAATGGAAAAGATGGGAGTCCTGCTGATTTGGCTGTTAGACCTCTAGACTTATACCACAGTTGGTGCGAATTTATTGGGTGATTGGTAGGTAGGATTGCTTAACGTCTAGATAGCCTGGAACAATTGCTGCACACAGAAAAGCTAAATTGTATATCACTATGAATATGCTTATTTTATCACCTCTGCAGTGTTAGGTCAATCTGTGCCTGTGTAGTAATGTGTTGTGACTTATCTTCATCTGACTAGTCAACGTGTTGTACAAGGCATGGCTTTCTAAGAATTATCAATTTCATAAATTTAGAGGTAAAGCAAGGTATGGGGGAAAAAAAAAAAACAAAAAACCCCAGAAACAAACTTGCAGCTCTTGGAGCTGTTGTATTAAGCAAACATGACATTTGAAAAAGGGAAAGAGAGAGCTCCAAACAATGACATTCAGACCTGGATGTAAATCCCTGTGAAGGACAGGTTTTGGTTCAACTCATTTGGTACAGGAGATGTTCCTGCTTTGATTTTGAATCCTGTAACAAGACATGACTTTCCTTAAATTCCCTTTGATGTCAATTACAGTAGTCATGTGGAGTTTTCACAAAATGACTTATCAACTTAATAGCATCATAAGATTTAATTCTTATGACCTGTAATTCCAGCTACTCTTCTAATTATCCTCTAAAAGTCAGTTATCAACCACCCCACTTAGGATATTGAGTGCTCTTAACATAGGCATGCCTAAAAATGCCCAAATCACTAGTTACTAGGAAAACACAGCTCAGATATCCTAAAAAAGGAAGAGTGATAAAAATCAAGAGCAGCCAAAGAAATTTTCCAATACTAATGAAAAAGGAAGGTAAGAATAACAGAGTTTATTTTAGAAGATCTGTGTGGTGCAATATCTCATCTACAGTTGACACTGAAGAAAATATAGCATGTATAAGAAATTAAGCTACTAATAAAATTACAGATCAGCTATTTTCTGAATAGTCTTCCATTAATATTATTTGCTTCATGCAGTAATGCTTAGATATAGTGGGTTTTGTTTTACATTTATGGACTGTATTCAGAATTACATGGCCAGGTTAAAAAAAAAATCTAAATAAAAAGTTAAGGAAAAGATAATTTCTCATTCTTTTTCACAGAAAAAGAGATAAAATGAGAACACACTTCTCAGTAAATGTAAGGAGGAAACTGGATTTCTACTGAGTGGTTTGGGTTTGTTTTTAAGTATTTATCTGCTATTTATATTTAATACAAAATATATAATTTCTCTACAGTCCAATGTGAAATGTACATTTTTGGCAGCAGTTTCTTGCAACCTAAGCAGACACAATTTAATTTATTACTTGCATAGTGTAAGGACATTCACTAGATCAGATTTACACAGGGCTGTGCCATGCAATGTTTCACTGTTTTCCCCTCTCCAGGTTAGATGTTCCAGATGTTTCAGGTTTGTTCCTTTCTTGGTCTCTCTAGAAAAGAATTTGTCTGTTATGGCAGATTTTGCCAAAATTTATCTTGTGTTTTCTCATCTCAAATAAAGGAAACATAAGAAAGCAAGGAGTTAGCAATAAATCATAGCATACACATATGTATTTTTCAACATCTATTTTATTATTAGTTATTTT
>JANHGB010025563.1:16833-31128 GCA_026283785.1 Coracopsis vasa | reverse complement strand
TGGAGCATTCACAACTTCCCTGGGCAACCCATTCCAGTGCCTCACCACCCTTACAGTAAAGAACTTCCTCCTTATATGCAATCTAAACTTCCCCTGTTTAAGTTTTAACCAGTTACCCCTTGTTCTATCACTACTTACACCTAGCAATCAAGCTTCATGATCACCATTGTGCAAAGCAATATGTAGGAAAAGGTACCTCCAGACTCAGAAAGCTTGTTACTAAGTAGGACTCAGCTGGATGAGGATCCCTCACAAATCCAGCCCCACAGGCACTAACTGCTGAACAACTTTAGCTTGCCTGCAGAAATGATTGGAATTCAGGTCCATGGCTTTACTGAAGAAACTGTTCTACCTCAGACAGAAGTGGGAAAACAAAACTAAGCTATCACTGGAAAACAAAAAATATTTATTTTAAAGGCGTCTGAGTCCTTCTTTAAAGCACTTGGGTACTCCAGCAGGAATATGCAGTTTGAATGGAAGTGGTACTCAGGACTGGTGGGACCTTCTGTCAGGCTAAGTGTGAATCTTCCTTAGACAAATGCTACTCAGGAAATTCTCTCTTCTCCTTTTCACATCAGAAGTGTCAAGGTGATTTGTGTCACCCCTATGAAAGTGAAGATAAACTTTCATTACCGCCACAGGTTGAATTGTGTCAAACACATTCTGGAGTGATTCTGACTCATCTGTATTCTGTCCTCATTCTTGAAGCTGAAAGAAAAAACAAAGTGCAATCATTAGGAATTTTGTTTCATTAGCAACACATGGAGAAATTTAAACTGACAATGCTTTTCATAAAAGACAGCAAGATGTCTTCTTTTTAAAGCGTGGTCAGGGCTTGAACAGTTTTTGGATGACTCTGATATTCTATGTATTAAAAAAAAAAAGAAAGAAGTCTGATAGCTGATTTCTTTGAGAAGTGACATTTTCTCTGAAATTCATACTTTGGGAAAAAATCCATATTTTGCAAGCAACAATGCAGTTGATTTAATTAATTTAAAATCCACCCAGCTGTCTTTTGGGAAAAAAAATATGTTATCTAGTGTGGTTTTCTAACATTTTTCAAATAGATAGCTTTCTAAAATGGAATGGAATTTTATGAAAGAACCAAGACATGGCAAAATGGGATCCAAATATGGATTATTTAAAAATAATCATGTGTAGGATTTGCAAGTTTCATAGCACTTGGCTAAAAATACCTGCAATGTATGAGCAGTCCATTGTTTCAGGTAAAACACACTCACAGAGGAAAAATTCAAAGTTTGTTATTTAAAGAGATAAGTGTGGAAACACATGCAAATTCCCCTGCCAAAACCAACACAGCAGTTTGCTTCTTCCCAATCCCATCATCAATCTCTTCTTTTTACTGACTGAAATTATTGTTTTGTAGAATTTATTGTTTAGTAAGTTAGCTTTAAAGTCAATATTGTGTTCTGCCTTTGCAGTACTGTTGTTATGTCTGTACTAGTAAATAAACTACAGCAAGAGCTCAGACCTGAGTCCTCTGACTTGATGATCTATTGACAGAAAAGTCTGGGTAGGCTCTCAGATGAAACAAATATTACTTTCTCAGATGACTTCTGTACAAGGTTCAGGAATGAACACATGCAAGGAGCCATTCCCCATAATTATTTTACCTGCCACCACTTTCTTTTGGAGGCTAACAGTTTAATTGCATAGATACAGACCATTTCACACCAGCTGGCCTTCCTGCCAGAGACTAGGTTTCAGCCTGTTTAGTTTATTGGTTAGACTAGCAAACTTGTTAGACTACACCAGTGAAAAGATTAATACTGCCATGTGAGTTAAAATGTTCCTGGCTGAAGATAAAGAAGGACACATAAGAATGCTTTTTTTAAAAATCCCCTTTCTTTTCAGCATTTTGGTGGTAGACTGAATCTTGTCAGAACTCTACATAAAGTCTTGCTGAAATAAAGATGTCTGTTGTTTGCCTTAAGAAGAAAAATCTTTTTAAAAAGCAAGGTAATCTGAAAAGCCATTAAAAAAGATGTCTCTGTGGTTCAAAGAAGAAACATTTTAACAAACCGGATTTTTAAATCCAGCGGGTGTATTAACTAAAGTGTTCCAAAAGTAGAAGTGTTCCCTTGACATTTGCTGTTTACAGGGATAGATCCTAACCTACATCTGCAAGAAGCTCAAGAGAAAATCCACAGTACATGTGGGGCTGGATGCCTTGAAAGTATGTTAATCCTTACCCTTGTATCCCACCAAAAATGCCCCATAGTGCCACCAGGATCAGGGCAATCTGTGCAGGTCTCTGCAGAAACTCACAAGTCCCACACATTTAGCTGTGCTTCATGCTGTGGTCCAGACAGATGTACAACTTTTAATCATAGAATCATAGAATAGTCTGGCTTGGAATGTACCTTAAATGTCATCAACTACTACTGCAACAAGCAGGGACATCTTCAACTAGTCACTTTGCTCAGAGCCCTAGCCAGCCTGACCCTGAATTTTTCCAGGGATGGTGCATCTTAATTCCCTGTTTTAGAAGATGGATTGAAGACAGTAGTATAGGCACGCAAATTTCTTCCTCTTATTCATAGATAAGGACCTTCTGTAACTTGATAAAGACCCAGTTTATCCTGCTCAGCACTTTCCCTTTCTTTCAATAGAAATAATGAGTAAATGACAAAGAAGAAAAGTCCTGCTTGATTCTATAACCACTAAGTATCAACAACACTAGCTTCCATCTTCTCACTTGTGACTTCTGATACTTACCTTTGTATATCTGTACCAAGGAAACAACTAATTTTCAGAAAGAATCACGCGAAGATTAGCAACAATGGCTGGGTTTTGAATGAGACTGCTTTCCATCGATAAAATTTTGCAGTCTAAAAGTCTCATACACTGTTTTCTGTAATTAATTATAAGGGCAGTTAAGCACTCAGCTATGTATTTTTCTACATGTTTATATATTTATACATAAACACACACATTAAGTAGCTTCTCATGCACGTACTTTCTATAAACCATGTATACACACATAAAGATACACATACCATATACATATACCATGGATATATATAAAATACATATATCATGCACAATTATTGTATACATATGCATATATAATGCACAATTATTGCATTATATCAGTGCACAATTATATACGCATTAATTGTCAAGTAATTAAATGTCTAAGTGATACTGGTGCTCTCATGTTCAAGAAAACATACATATTCAGGAAGTACTTCTAAAAGAATGTTTTCCAGTGAAAAGATAAAAAATGCAGCTGCTATAATTTTAAAATTATAAGCCAATTAATTAAAAGTAGGAACTGTATATTACTTGTCCACAAAATTTATCAGCATCTTCATATCCTACATGCATAGTCTAGCTACACACTTTTAAGCTTATTTACATATTTATAATTGTATAAATATTGGAAAGAAAAAACAAAAATGAAAATATCCTGACATTTATTAAATATATGTATGTTAATTTTATGAAGCTTACAAGTTGTGTGGATGACAGCAAAATTTAGCTTTTGAAGACAAAATAATTTATTTAAAAAGAAAAAGTTACATGAAAAAAGTATGGTTTTCATTATGTATTAAGGTTATAACTGCAGGTAATAATTTGGGGGTTTTTTTTACACTTGATTGTTTTTTTAATTTGAATTTCACAGAATTGTAATTTCTTAAACAGGTAATGTAGAGAGACAGAAGTGAAATGTGTTAACTCTAGAAACAAACTAAATAAGCCACAAGTAGGCTTAAATTCCTCTCACACCCAAGGGATTATTAAATAACACATGGGAGACCTAAAGTAAAAAGTGAAAATAAATAATCTAATAATGTCTTGTTTAAATTGCTAACAATATTTACCATTCAAAAGAATAATGTGCCATGCTTAAACCGGTTGATTAATGATTGACACTGCAACATTTTAAAGCTGACTGATTGGTCTACCAGTGGTTTACAGCTTTTGTTGTGCTTCAGTCCTCTGTTGAGGTGGAGAGAAAGGTAATTAAGCAAGTTTCTGAGAGAGCCAAAACACAGCTCAGAAGAGTTTATTAAGGCTGGATTAAATATTTTCCTTTCTATATATAGATGTGCATCTATGAAAGGAATATCCTATTAATGAAAGCTAGTCTGTAATTGAAAGAAAGATGTTTAGCTCTGTTAACAAGCTGCATGTTTGATACATTTTTGTTTGGATCCCTTGCAAAATATCCCTCACAAAACGTTAGTTCAGTGAGCTAAAGCAAAACTCAAGTGAGAAATATTTCAACCAGTATCAATATGGTCTGGATTCATTCCTTATGGAAAGAAAACCAGACGTGATTATTAAAAATCTTTGTTGTTAACTAGAATAAAAAAATAACTTTTATTGCATTCTTTTCAACAGCAGTTGACTGCAGAAGAAATTCACAATTCTTGAATCCTCTGTAGTCTACTTTCTTTTGAAGAGAGATTCACTCTTGAAGTTTCAAATCTTTACTGTGAGTTGTTATCTTAGCTTAAATTCTAAGCTATCAGCTTCATATTTGAGGCTTTTCATATATTTTAAAATGTAGCTTTCACTCTTGCATTTAGAAAACTTCTTTAGTGAAAGCTTGAAATGTGATGCTTTTCCTAAGGTAGCATCCACATTTTAATGTTGGAAATTGAGATTAAAATTGGGAGTTTAAACTTTGCAGACTTTGAAATATTTTATTGCAAATTCTAGAAAAAAATACCTAAGCTCTGGAATTAATTTTGCAAAATGAATATGACATGACAGGCAGCGATATAATTGTGCTTCATCTGTAATCATCCTAGAATGAGCAAAGAACATTTATTAGAAAGTCAAACTCAAATGTACAAAAGACATCATGAAAACATGTATTTTAATAATGTTTTCCCAATTTTTATTTATATTTCATTTTGACCTTGAATATTTTAGCATTATTGAGATTGTTATAGAATTACATAGTTGTAGGTGTGTAAAAAAATGTATTGTATCATACATATATATAACATAGCACACTTTATTAAATGAGTTCATGTTAATTATATGCTATACTCTACCTGTAGACATTCATAAATATGTATGTGTATTGATTATATACATCAGAAACTGAAATCAGATCAGTGGATTTTGTACTATTTTTTATCCTTATTGGATGTATTGTAGGTATTTGTGTATTGTAAGAATACTGTTTTTCATATGCCTGGGTGCTTTCAAAACAGTTCAGAAAAACTGTCTATGTAAAAATATTTTTTTATCCAGGCAGTACGCACAAAAGTACAGACTTGAGGAAGAAAGAAGAAAAAATCAGCAAAGAAACAACCACCTGAGAAATCCTGACCAATGAGATTTAGAAAGTGCATAAAAATAACCAGAGCAACAACTTTGTATCTCTTTTTCTTAGATGCTGAAAAAAGCTATTAGCTTTCTGATAGTCCTGAATCCGAGTGATCAGACTGTGAAAATATCCTTCCACCCTCCCATCAGTGGGCTGATACTACTGCATTTGCATCTCAAAGAAAGGTAATAAAGTACTTAGTGCAGAACTGCTGGAAGGTGTTCAGTGTGCGGACAGCCACAACCAAGAAGTTTCAGAAAAGTGCCAATCGAGAAAACAGAGAAGTACAATAAAAAATCTTTCTACAACATATTGATATGTTATGTCTTATTCATCTCAAGCTTTATTTATAGTAAGCGTTTGAAGATCAGTGGGAGCTATAAGTTACAGAGTTAAGTATATCAAACAGTTACACGGTAGAATGTTTTCAAAATCTTTAAGGTTCCTGGCTCCACTCTAAGTCTATCTCCATTTTTAGACCATGTTTCTTATCAACAGCATCCAGCCGCACCTCCACAATAATAAGGCCACAGTTACCCTTCGTACAATTTAGGAGTTGCCTTAGAGCTTGATCCTGACCTGAATAAAAAGGAGGGAAAATGAGTGAAGTGACAAAGCAGTGGTTGAAATAGACTGCTCACTGCTCTTGATCTTTACTTTATAGTAGGTACATTAACACCTTATTCTTGAGTGTATATATATTCCTGCTATCAGATCAGTCAAGAAATGTGTGTGGTTAAGCTGACTGTAAAGTAAATAATATAAGAAATAATAATAAAAAATGACTGGAGGTCATGGTTAAATGTTACAATTAATCCAGATTTACTGGACCACATCAAAATAGCTGAAGCCACATGGGAAAAGTAGCCAACTGGGTTAAATTTGTTAAAAAAAATGTGCAATAGTAACTTTGAGTAGACAGATTTTCTTGCATTAGCATGCCTAGCCTGATAGCACATTCTACAGAGAGTGTGTACCTTTTCCCTCTCCCTTGCTTGCTCCTCTTCTGTTTTCTAAGTCCAGAACCTGCAAGCAGATGCTGGCCCGCACCATGTCCTTCTTTGCCAGAACCACTTCTGAGGGTTAGGTCTTCCTTCACCCACAACCACATTCTTTAAGCCAAAACCACTACTCGGAACAATTTTTTCATCCTGGTATTCAACCAAACTAATCATATGACTTTTAAAAGATGCTTAAGAAATAACTTATTTTATTTTTGCTCCAGACTCTCTGTCTCTACACCATCCTGACACCAAAGATCTTTATTCCTTCCCACCAAATGGCAATCAGAATTACACCTCAGATGTGAGCCAATCCTGACAGAGAGTTAGGATGCTAAGTGCTTCAAGGCTGATTGCACTATGCAATTTGTTTGCCATGCTCCCCACTGGACCCCTATTGAAGCAGTGAACCTGTTAGAAAGAGAGGGAAGCAGTCCAGTAATAAACTGAAGAGAACAATAGTCTCTTCCACTTTCTTGCTGAAGTCTCTGCCACTATGCATGAAGTCAGGCTGCTCTGTGTACTGTATACAATAGCTAAGACAGAGATAGGAAACTAGAGGAGGCTTGTGATAGAATGGATGACTGCAAAGTATTCTAAAAGGACACAGTCTTGTTAGTGGAAACATGAACAAATGCCAATTTAATGAGGTACAATTTGCCATCATTTAGGAAGTGGTCTGCAAACAGTCCTAGCTACAGAAGGAGCAGGAGCTATTATAAGCAACTATGATGCTCACAGCTGAATTTAGGAAGTGCAACATCTGTAATTAGTTAGTGCTCTGCAAAGCTGAGCTGTGCTCAAAGTTTTGTTCTGCATTTTACATGCAAAGAGTTTTGCTCTTCCCTTTCATTTGTCTGACATCTTTACCTCAATATTTCTAGAGGAACCGATCTGTTAGCAGGGCTGTGAAAATGAAAGATTGTCAGGAACAGAGTCTGGAAAATCAGGGAAGGATGGAGACAGCAAAAACCTAAGATATGAACAGATGATAGAGCCAATACAAGAGGTTATTTCAAATTAAAAAGGACACACATTCACAAAGGGCACCCAGAAATTTTGCACAAAGATATTTACAGAAGCATCAAACATGAGTTTGCTTTCCTGGGTGACATGAGAGGAAGAAAAAGAAAGGTAAATGCAGTAGACACTTGGCAGGTTCCAATTTAGTTTTCACTACCACAAGGCTTCAATTGTCGCCCAGCCCCTGGCCCTTGACAGCAACCACAGTTAACACAATGCAGTCAGCCCCAAGTGGAGTCCACCTAATAAAAGAAATAGATTTGAGATTCCTGAGTTCGGACAAAGCACAGTCGAGGCACGGTAACGGTAACCTAAACCCGTATTGTTTTATTAGTTGAAATCCTGAGGGTAATTATCTAAAGTAAGAAGAGAGAGAAGAGAGAGACAGGAAGGGAAAAAGAGGTTAAAAGTAGAAATAGTCACCACCCTGGATCCTGCAGCATCCCGTGGATCTATTGATGGTCTCAGCAGTCAGTGGTGGGTGCACACACGAGTTCTTCAGTGACGCTCTTTTATAGCTGCAATTTTGCTGAGTCATTCTGCGTGAGCCATTTCATGCCAATCACCTTTGCGAAGGGTGATTGTGAGGAGCATTCGTGACTGGCATAGAGGTGTGATTGATTGTTCTTGATGAATCTCCAAATAAGGCATTGTCCCAGTAGGACTCCTTAGCCCCATAATACATGGTCTCTGTGGCCACACCAGTCCTTGTTCAGTCGGCCATTTTGAGCAGAAAGTAAAACTTGAAATGGTGGCAGGTTTTCTGAGGCATCACAAAAAATGGCGGAGCTGAGGCCCACAGCACTGTTATTTGCATTTATCTTTTTCTCACTTTCAAAATTCAGCTACACGTTCTTCCATGGTCTAGCAAATACTGTGTATGTCACCGTAGAAATTATGCCATTTACAGACTTTGCTGGGATTTGTGCTCTATAAGCACCTCTTTCATTTCAGAAACTGGCAATGGAGTAATATGCAGACTTTCTTTTACTTTCATCTATATGAAAGATGCTGGACAGTAAGAGAGAGAGAGAAAGATGCCATAAGCTTAAGGCAGGACTAACATTATTACTACAGCAACACCTCAGTGATACCAGATGGAAGGTGAAGGTAATTTTATTTCATAACAACACTGAACTAAAATTGATTTAATGCACTCAGTTACACTGTCATATTCATATTCTCACAAGCACCAAGAAGACATCTGCCCATGCTGCATAAACCAAGACCTTTGGCCCCCAGGAAGTCTGCCCAGTTTTCCTTGTGACTGATGTTTTCTGGGTCTTTCTAAGGTGGGCAACCCCATGCAGGTTTTAGGTCTGCATTTTGTATCCTTGTATGGGCTGACCACGAATGTGTTGTTCATATTCTCATCTGTCCCTGTCAAGGAGTCATTAGATTTACTCACTGTCATTTCTCTACTTACCAAAGTGAATTTTGGCTCTTACCTGTTGTCTGTCTTCCTTCCATCACCTTTTAATGTCTCAAATCTCTCTAATATTGGCTTATGCTATTCCTTGGTTTAGGTTTTCCTTCTTCTTAGGCTTGTATTTTCAGAGCTGTGTGTCAAGAGAAGCAGCACATGTGCCAGAGTCTTGTTGACCTCCTATTCAAAATACCACTGGGACCTGTCTTTCTCACAGCCCTCTTCCTGCCCTCCCTTCCTTCTGGTGCTTACCTAGCCAGACATTTCCCTTCTTTCTTCATTCAGACTGGTCTTAAGGTTTCTATGAAAACTTTATCCATTAAGTTGTATTGTTTCAAGCACCCTTTCATACTTTTAGGGCAAATCCCCAGACACAGATGTAGCGTAGAAAACAGATGCTGATTCAAGCTGTAGAAGTCTTTTTTGGGTACTAGTCTTGCTGCAGTTACTTGCAGACCAGTATTGACTATTTCACTCTGCTTTTTCAGCAGTTAAAGTGGTTGAAACACTGAGTGAAGATGAATTAAATCTGATAAGCTTTTTTAGCGTACCCTGAGTTATTAGTTTCTTTTGTTATAATTAAGAATAAAGGAGCTACAGTCTAAAATAATCTTGGGTATGTGATCCCCACCCTTTTGGCACAGTGATGATTACTTGGTAAATTACTTTTAAACCCAACTATGCATGGAATGACATGCACAATAATAGAGAAAAAAAAAATGAAAACTGGAAACATCATATTTATGAATTGTCTTAACTTAGAAGCAGCCTTCAGGTTTATTTCAAATTCCTTTGAAGTTTCCCTTCATACAAAATCTTCCATTAGAAGTAATTAAACAACTATGACATGGAACTAACAGTTAGTGCAATTTCATAACTTACCAAATTGGCAGTGAAAAAAACCCTACTATCTTAGCAAGTAGTTGCTATAGAGTTGTACGGTTTGTGTTTCACTGACAGAGTTGTGCATGCAGTATAATTTACACATGCTCTTCAAAAATCTATGTAAAGAGCTAGAGGTTATCTGGCAAAGCTTCTGATGAGCTTGTTTTATGTTACAAGATGCCAGAGTAGCAACCATTAAATGCATTAATTGATATGCTACATCTTAGGACTTAGAAAAAAATGCTTTATTTTTAAATGTTCCTATAATCTTACTTTCTTTGGTATTGATCATCAATCTCCATACTTCATATAAAAGTAACTCTGTAGTACACATACTTCTGATTAAACCACTTATAATTTGATCTCCCTTATGTCTCTTATACCCCTTTTTTTTATACATAGCTTTAGACATAGCTTTAGACATAGCTTCCTCACAGTCGTTTTTTACAGAAAGCTCCATTAAAAGTGTAATACAGAGATTAATGGTGAAGGCTGTGAATAAGCTTTAAAGCCTAAACACCTCATCACTTAAACAATGTGGTCAGCCTTTGAAGCTTTATTAGTCCTGAGACACAAAGTCTGATCATTTTCAGTTTTCCCACTTGGCAGCCGTTGACTGTTAACACATCATTGAAACAGTTACTTAAGAAACTTGTGTTAAACTTGTGTTTTATTGGTTTAACACTTTTCAACATACTAGGAGTGAGAGTATGATTATAGATTAAAGGAGCACAACTATTTTTTTGCTGAATATTTTTGTCTCCATTTGATGAGTTCTTCCCACAATAATAACTTGGAGCAATGTCACCTGATTTTTTTTAAGTATTTAAATGACAGGCCAGAAGAAGTATTTAAATAAAAAAAGGTTGATTTGTGTTCTATTAGAAAGTAACAAACAAGTATTTAAAATTGAATATCTCAGACACATAAAGGACACCTGTTAACCATATATTAGGATGGCTGACACAGATATAAAATATTTGTGAAAACAGTATCTTAAAGCTTCTTGGACAATTTTATTCTCAAGAACTGTGATTTAAATGAGGAAAATAAGTTTAATACTAAGGACAACATAAGAAAAAAAGGAAATGAAATGATAACCAGAGAAATATGCAATAGCTGAAATTTTTCAACCACTTTGACTTTCATCATTACAGCCTAAAATATCAAAGCAGAAAATCTCCGTTTGTGTCAGCATTCATAATTGCACTGGATCTGGCAGATTTATGCCAAATGGTTTAGGCTCTGGATCCTTACACTACAGGTCTCCTTACTCTCTTTGTCTCCATCCTCACACCCCACTCCTCACACTTCCTCTTACACATTCCTGCTCACGATGAAAAGTAATGGAAAACTTCCACTGTACATGACGGACCAAATTTCTCAGGCATCAGCATGTAAATATTTTTTGCTCCTCAAAGGAATTGAAGACAGGATCAGGACAATGAGGATATATCCTTTTCATATTCTGGGAAAACTCTTTCAAGCATCTGTGTTCTCCATCCTATTCATTTTCCTGAAATGACTAAACCTCATGTTTCTGTGAGCACTGACAGCCTTATAGAGTATCTATTCCCTATCATTAACACAATGAACATTCAAGATCAGAAACTAGATGACGCTGTATGAAAAACTACAGTGTTGGAAGGCAAGGAACTTATTTTCTTCTTCGATGCTTTACTCATGGCAGTATGCTGCTGAGTCTTACTTCTTCCAAATGGCAAGATAATTTCTTCCCTTTCTTTGGAGGTAAGCAGGGGTATTCAGTGTTGCTTAAGAAAACACAAAACTTCTAGAATACAGATAGCCTTAAGTTCATCTTATATAATCAACATGTTAAATATGATTAAATTAATCTATCATTGTCATATAATTTCTGTTTTGAAAGGCAAATCAATATTCGGTACTGAACACATTGTACTGCTCAACAGTACTCAGAAATCTTCTAGGCCAAACACTGTGTGAGGGTAACAGCCTATCAAGTTCCCATAGATACTCATAATGCATGAAGGCCCAAAGGTCAATGAGTCATGAGAAAAAAGTCACCAACCTGAAGAGCATGGATGCTGCTTCTGTGAGCAAGTTCTCAGGAACAGCTGTGGTGCATGAGTGGCTGGAGGTCATGAGGGCATGAGAATTCGGGAGGTTCTGAGCACAGAAGTCCACCCCTAGAGTTTACCTACTCCACTCTAACTAGGGCTCACATAACCACATATTACTAGATTAGCTCTTCAGAAACTTTAGGATGCCAGCAAAGACTCAATATATCACTGTTGTCTAGAAACGACACCTCTTAAAAAATAAGAGATCTAATATAATATATAGCTACCATGTTAACAGAGTTCTCTAAAATGGACAACATAATTTTCACAATGTATGTAAAATATTTATCAGAACAAATACATCCAATACAAATTTCAGGATGTAAGTCCTGAAGGCATCACAGAATTGCCCAAGTATTTCTTATCTTTGCAAGAAAAACTAAACACCTAACAACAAAACTCTCTTGTAAAGCTGACACTTTTTTTTACGCCATAATAATTTGTTTCATCATTTGCTCATATAGCAAGTAGCATATCTGAAATACCTGAAAATATTACTAAGAGTTAAGACTAATTTGAAAAATTCAGAGAAGAGCTCAGGTCAAGGAGTTGAAGTTGCCACAATATACATATATATGTATAGACAGATAGATTCATATATTTAGTCTTAGTTTCAGGACAAAAAGATATTACATAGTATTTCACAGAAAACTCTAACTAAAATGTAGACGATATGGACATATGAGTAAATAAGCAAGCAAAAATTGTTTCTGAGAATGTGTCAGAGTGAATATGCTGTGAAATGTACAACTAACTTGGATGCCATTTAAAATGGAAGAATTAGAAATATAAGAACTTAATTTGAAGGTAAAAGATTTTGAGGGATTATGAAAATGGTGTCAAGGAATAATGCATTCCTTTTACAACAACAGAGGTCATCTGTATATTTAAATAGAGGTCATATGGATGGGGCCTGTTTACCCATAAAGAAAACCTAACATCACAGCATTGCTTAAATCTTGTATTTGGCTTTAGTTTGGTGAGGTGTGGTGGTCAGAAAACAAGCAAGGAACATAATATTTTCCTCAGTTGGATATTTTTAAACAAAACACAAACATTTTTGCTTACTTTCCCTCAAGACTTTTTGTAAAACAGAGAAACAGAGAAGATATATTTATTCTAAATTTTTTTGGAAATGAAATTGAGTTGCATGGTTATTCCAAGAATTTTTTTCAGTATTATATTTTGAAATGGGAACTGACATTTTCTCATGCTTTTCAAAGACATAAAAAGCTGTGAGCATTTAAAAGGATGAAAATTAAAAACAGCACAGAGGAAATACATAACAGTGCAAAAGATCCATTATTTAACTTTGGATCTGATTTTTTTTTTTAATCAGTAAAAATATATGTTTACTTTTCTTGTCTCACAGTTTTCTGGATGCCTGGAATTTTTGATTTTATATGTTGTACAACATAAAAAAATAATGTGGACTTCTGGTTTCAGGACTGTAGTCCAATCAAGTTTACAAATTAGAAGCAAACTGTGCATGCTATAGTTATTGAGCACCAGGAATAAATATCTTGTTAGATACAGTAGTGAAGTAGGGAGGGAGAAGACTTCAGGACTGAACTAGGCTCAACAGAAGAATGAAAAGCTGATTTTTCATTAACTAAAATCTAAACTCCTTAATCTCCACTCCTTCTTAAGAAATCCATCTAAGTCACTATCTTCACAAGAGTCAGATGCAAAAGACTGGCTTCTCTGTCTGCAACAACACTTACGTGCCAGGCATGCCACAAAATTTCCTGGGGCACAAGACCTGTTTCTCAGATGGTACGTATGTCACGGCATATGATGTGGATGTCTTTTTTTCTTTTCTAAGAAAACCAGAGCATGTGGTAATAAGAGTCCATTGCATATGAAGCTTTTATTCACTAAGAACATAGCTGGACTGCATCTAGGGATGGAGACAGTTGGACCTGGGAAACTGGCAATACTCCTGGATCCTGCAATACATAATTAGCTTCTCATAATGTCAGTACAGTTACAGTTAATAAGCTTGGATTTGCTGATTTTTGGCTGGAAGGCTGGATTATGGCCAACCACCATGCCAAAGCTAACCAATAAATAATGAACAGTTTCTGCCACTTAAACTGCTAAATAAGTTTCTGCCACTTAGACTGCTGTTTGCTTTGGTTCTTTACAGAGGTTCCTCAGTCTCTCTGTTGAGCTTCAGTGCTCCTGACAACTGCATTTCTGGTTTTGGTGATAATTTCCTCAACAATTACATTTATCAGAATCAGTGATAATTTCCTCAAAGTCTCACACTCTTGGCTTTTTGGGAACATTATCCAGTTATAACTATGTCACGGTTTAAGCTCAGCTAGTAACGCAGAACCACGCAGCCGCTTGCTCACTCCCTCTCCTTCTTCTTCCCCCGACTTCCAGAGGGATGGGGAGGAGAATCAAAAGAGTGTAACTCCCACAGGTTGAGATAAGAGCAGTCCAGTAGCTAAGGTATAACACAAAATCACTACTGCTGCCACCAATAATAATAATGATAAGGGAAATAACAAGGGAAGAGAATACAACCGCTCACCACCC
>JANHGB010025563.1:0-16733 GCA_026283785.1 Coracopsis vasa | reverse complement strand
GCTGCCAGCCCTTAGCAGCCAGGACTGCCATCTGCTTGGGTCCGGGCAGTGCCCAGTGATGGGCCTTCCTTTGAGTCAGCATCAACACATACAGTAAATGCTCTGCTTTGGAGGCAGTACTAGATGTTCTTCCTACATATAATTATCAACTTCACACTTCCATATAAAGGGATATCTCTAAACTCAGCCCTACAGTATTTCTACTCAGATCAAACTGCTGCCAGTCTGGCTTTTATGAAGTCCAGCGATACCTACATTTTATATATTTTTGTCCAGAATGTCTTTAAGATGCAAGATTTGTTGAGAGAGCCTCATATTTTATTATATATTTTAAAAAAATTAAAAAAACCAACCACCTTCATTATTTCTCTTTCCTAGAAGTATCCATCTCCTTCTGACTGGTCTGTCCCAACCCTTTTTGCTGCTACTCCAGTACATGTCAGAATATCACTATCAGGATGAAACACTAGGTGAAACTAAAGATCATAGGTAATTCTCATTCTTTTCTCCAGTACTTGATTACTAAACTCTTATTTGCAGCATACCAATGAACATGCCACTGAACTTTTAAGAGACCTCAAAACTTCCTGGTGATTCAAATACTAGTCTGCTAATACATACAGTTTTATTAGGCAATCATTCTGTAGGAGTTACTCATGAACACGAGGGTAAAACAGAGAAAAAACAATTAGCACCCACAACTCTTGTAACCAAAGAAGTATAAAAACATTGCTTGAGTATATATTTTACTGAATAGGTTTAAAAAATATACAAGAGTGCGGCCTTACATTTGTGCTTCTAAATGATGCAACACAGTAAGAATTAACAAACCTAAGATACTTAAGTTTTGACTTATTTCTTCTGAAGTTTTTCTTTCTTACACACACAGATCAAGCCTGGAGTAAGCCTCCAGAAGTACTCCTAGTAAATCTTTGGTAAAGAAGGAATTAATACCAAGAAGTACTCAGTGAGTGGGATTCTTCATAGTCAATTTATCAGATTTTCTTCTCAATAAGCCCCAATATTTAAGTTTCTACACAATATACTCTTGTATATAAGTGTGGGAATCTGTAGGCAAAAGTCCTTTGGAAAGTTACTAAGAGGAAGGCATTAGAAGATCACCATAGGCTTTTGGATGCTTAGTTCCCTTACATTGCTTCAAAACCATCAAAGATTAAGGTCTCAAACACAACTTTACAACATCTATGACAATAGCATCCTAATTCACATGGCAAACAGTCTTGATTCAAAATACAATTACATCAACAGTAATAATGAGTCTGTGAACAAATTACTGTTAGTCTTAGCTTGTAACTACCTTAACCGAACAAATAGCAAAGGCAGAGCTATGTCTCAGCCAAATTTCTCCTTTACTCACCAATGCCAGCTGTACTCTGGGGACACTCACCAATGCAGCACGATACATTTACCATCCATCTGCCAGTGTAAAACTTGGTCTTGTATCTATTCTACTATCACAACCTGTACTACTGGTCAAGAGTCAGCAACTACTATGAGTTGCTATCTTTTCTGAAATTGCTCTGTACACATCTTTGTCTTTGAACTTGCAACACACAATTTCTTTCTGCAATTTTAAGCACATAATAAAGAAGTCAGAAAACAGCTTCAAACTGCTTTCTGAACCAAAACCATATTGAAAAAAATGTTAACTTTTCTTCACTATTAAGGAAATCCCATCAGATTGGTAATGAAAACAGCATGGTTGAAGACCTGGTTCAGAAATATGCAATACCTAACATCACCGTGATTTTGCAATATTGAATTATTTTAAAGTATCCTGGAAAGGCACTAATTATTTCAGTTATGTGGCAGTATTCCCTTGACATCCCCTTGCCCATGGCAGTGGAGTTGGAACCAGAGAACTTAAGGTCCTTTCCAACCCTAACTATTCTATGATTCTATGATGTGTTTTGTCTTGAGCATGTTTAGAATGCAATAGGAAACAACACTGGACAAGGCTAAGCTGCATTAAAGATGGTGAAATTTGGGATAAAACACAGTAAAAAAGATAAAAAATGCAGGCCATTGAAAAAATAAACAGATTTAAACTTTATTAAGTCCTCAGTGCAAGAAAGATATGGACCTGTTGGAAAGGGTCCAGGGGAGGGCCACAAATACTGTCAGAGGGATGGAGCACCTCTCCTATGACAAAAGGCTGAGAAGGTTGAGGTTGTTCAGTCTGGAGAAGAGAAGGCTTTAGGGAGACCTAGTAGCCTTCCAGTATTTGAAGGGGAGAGACTTTTTAGCAGGGCTTGTTGCAATAGGATGAGGGGTGATGGTTTTAAAACCAAAAGAGGGAGGATTCAGGCTGGATGTGAGGAATAAATTTTTTACAATGAGCATGGTAAAACACTGGCACGGGTTGCCCAGAGAGTTGGTGGCTGCCACATCCTTGAAGACATTCAAGGCCAGGCTGGATGTGGTTCTGAGCAACCTGATCTAGTTGAAGTTGAATGTCCCTCAGCTCATTGCAGGGGGGTTGGACTAGATGACCTTTGGAAGTCCCTTCCAACACAAACTATTCTATGATTCTTTCTTTGTTTTACCCTTTTCCCAGCATTAATCTAGTTAAAATCTGCGTAAGTTCCAGTCTCACACATATTTCACGCTTCAAAAATCAAACTCATTCACTGCGAATACACTGATTTCTTGACCACTTTTCATCATCTGCTGTTTGGTGAAGATATAAAAACTACCTAACAAAGCAGTGAGCTTCTCAAAATAATTCAGATCTTTGTGTACAGAAAACCTCATTTTGCAACACAAGAAAATATCTAAGTAAAGCCTTACTGTCTTACTTAAAAGCCTTTTCTGAACTTAACTTTTCAGGTTCTCCTAACACAGTAGCAGATGAGCACTGCAGCAAAACCTATGAAACCATAAACCTTAAACTGTTGTGAAATCAAATGAGAAACAACTTCAACTGCCACAAATGACCAGTTTGTGAAAACAGGCACATAATGTTATAATCTACAAGTAATTCAAAATTCGGCATTATCATTTGTTTAAAACAAGCATTAAAAAAAAAGTCAAAAATCAGACAAAATCAAAGATACAAACTTTAAGACTTGCAAAGTCTCTTCAAAACACAATGTTTGCCATCACGCAATACATAAAGTGAAGTAACATTATGAGAGCTCCACAGTACGCTTTAAAATATTTGGTATGGTTGCTACTAGAAGCTTTCAATTCTATTTTTACTCTCATAAAGTCCACCCCTAAGCAATCCTGCAATAGGAGAAAAAATTTAGGTTTATATCTTACAGAAATAACATCTACAATCAATATTCAGATGCAGATGTCTTCAGATACAATCTGGTTCAATGAAGGCAAGAATGCTTTTGGATGTAAAGACTCAGCAGGGAAGACAGAAAGGTTTTAAAGTGTTTTCTCTAACAGATTCTCTGTCCAACTCATGCCCAAGATATGCCATCTTCATCTTTATCCAGAAATGTGAGGGGGCTGGGGAGAGAATACAGCAGACAGAAGCTTGCAATAAGGAATTTAGCCTATTTAAAGATCACAAGAATTTAAGAATTCAGAAAAACCACAAAGATAGTCCACTTGACAATTAAGTAAGAGATAACAGATCTCTACAATTATTTTTTCACCAAAAAATAACCAACTTTTGCAGTTAAATGAGTGTTATTTTCTGTTTCCTGGAAGAGAAGAACAGACACAAGACTGCCATGGAAGTTTGAACTGATATGACCACGTTAAATAGAGCGACTTTATTCTATACAGTGCATACATAATTGAATATAGAGTCCGATATTAAATATAATTTTTTCTTTACCCTGAGTTTGCCAGAAGAAGCCTGATGTTACTGTAATTCAATCATTGGTATTGTGCCTTTTTTCTTTTTAAAGTACAAGTAGGAGCACTTCTTCCCACATTTGCAAAAATCCATTCTTTTACTCTGCCTATACAAATCCCAATTCCTTTTACAATGGCCTATTAGTATTTGACTGATTTTTCTTTGATAAATGGAAAAAAGTACATAGAATTTGATTAATCTGACATACTCTTGCCTTTTGCTTTATACACAAAGTTTTCAGCCTTATGAACATACTCATGCAGGACAGTATTCTCAGCTTTCTCTTCTGCTGAGGCCATCCAGCACTATTCCATAATAGCCATAATTCTGTGGTTATGAATGCAGTCATGCTCAGGTACCCATCTTATCATCAAATTTGCCAGCTCTGTCCTCTACTCTATCCTATGGCCTCTGCTTTCTTGATCTGAATTTGAATTAACTATTAATATTAAAGAAGAAAAGCTGTAATTTTACACAGAAGGGAAATAATCGTATAGGCAAACTGCCCATTGTTTTAATTAATGCTTAACAAAGTACTGTTCCTCTAGAACTATACCACTTTTCGAATCCTTTGTGTTAAATATCTCATCATACACCAGTAACACAGTGATTAAAGAAAATTTTCATAATTGGACTTACCAGTGCAAGAAAGCTTGGGGTCCATTGCTCTAGATTTTAAATTACCTATTCCAACACTTCACCAATTTTGTTAGTCCACATCCAATTACTTTTGCCACCAACTGAATTTTGCTCTGCATGTGTCGTTACAGTTCTCCATAACTGAAATGTTGTAACATTTCTGTTTCCCAACACAAAGTTCAAAAACTTACCTTCCCTTCAAATTAGGAATCTGTACTTACATACTCAAATACGAGATTAGTATTTCTAGCCTAAAAAGTTGAAAGGCCACAAGTCATGCAAGAATCTAAGTGTGGTAAGAACTAAACACAGTCAAGTTCCTGCCATGGAAGGAAAATGCTGAAGGAAAACTGAATCTTCAAAAAATTTACATGAGGTTTGATATTCTCAGAGCAAAGTCTATCCAGTAATACAATGGAGAAAAGCAAAATGAAGAATGCATGACCTTGAAAAATTTCACCTTTCCTGTTTTCTTACTTAAATTCAGTAGTACTTTGCTTAAGTTCAAAGTACTTTGTTAGACTGATGCATTTTGGACATATGGACAAACCTGCAAGAAACAACAAAAGAAGCAGCTAAGTGGGTGCAAACCACTATTTTAAGACTGAATTCTGCAACTCTTAAATTTAAATCTATATAAACTACTTAAAGTTAATATCTGTAAAGCATAATTAAAATGGATTACTTTCAGACAAATAACAGCCTACATGTATTTTCTGCAAGATGCGTTCTACTGAAGATTACTGAAAAGACTGAAAAAGAAAGATCATTAAATCTATGCGTACTTTAGGGCAAAGCTTACTGCTTTGGTTAATATTGTCTGTAATATGAAGCAGTATATACCTATCCATGTATTAATTTTTAAATAGAGTGAACCAGGAAGATAAATTTATTAGGTTAAGGAGCAAACAGGCCATTGCCAGTTCTCAGGAATTTTTTACAGATCATATCACACTCTAATAATCAAACTGAAACAAAAATATTATAGATTTGATATAGCACTATACATCTTACTAGAGCCTACTGAAATATCTGCTGACCACAGATTATAGCTTATAGAAAGTACTGCCTTACTTACAACCGCAGTATTCAGCTCTTATTATCCTTTATAAACAAAGGTAAGCAGGATGCTTATGTAAGTCAGGTAACAAATTTATGTTTCATTTAGAGATAACTGCTTTTAACTGACTCAGGACCTACCAACATTGTTTAGACTTCTCCATTTACAGAATTATGGAATCTTTATTCCTGGACAGATATTGTTGAGAGCAAACTCAGTAGACGAGTTCTCACAGTGTTGAGGTAACATGCATTACATGCAAAAGAAGGATTTATTCAATTTATATAGATAGCAAAAAAAATTACAGACAGATTTTGAAAAATATTAGCAGACACTGTAGTTGTGAATTCTTACACTGGCTACGTGTATGTATGTGCATACATATGCATATGTATATATATTTTATACATATTAGGTATTTTAATGAGAATTATGCTATTTTTACTTCAATAGAAATTTGATACAGGTGAGAGACATTATTTTGAGTTCCCGTGGACTACAGTCACAGCAGCTGTAAACTTTCCCATTAACAAGAACTTTTCTTAATTAATAGATGAAATATTACTTTTCCAATCAGATCAGGGAAACTTAAAACCTACATTCAAATGCCATACACGTCCCTCATGTTTATGCAAGGACATACTATGTTAAAGATTACACTGCAAAAAAAAAAAAATTAATGCAATTACACCCTGCTCAGCTTAGGGGATCAACCTGCTAAAGCACTTAGATAGCTAAAATACAGACTTCTTCGCATTAAGGGAAAAAGTAAAAATCTGAAATTCATAAGACTATAGCATTCTCACCACGATCAACAAGGCTACTCATCTACACAAAACAGAGAAGGCAAACTGTAACAAGGCAACTTACTTTTGCATCAATGTCTTCTCTATGTCTAGCAAAACAGTCTTGGCTAAGGTCATTCATAATTAACCAGGGTACATTACTGTAGGAGGCCTTGACGGTAACAGAAGTTCACAAAGTTTGTTTCAAAATTTCCCCATCACATTTTTATAACTTTAATAACAGCACAAGCAGATTCCCTATGAATAGGGTTCAGATCTTTAAGTATATACCTTAGATGTTTCAAAACCTCATGAAGAAGTAGCAGTCTGGTTCTTTTTTCCTATTGCAACTCTTGATGACTTAATTTTTCATGAAAAAGTCTCACAACATCAGCCTGAAATACATGTGGGGAAACAGAGCACATGCTTGTGACAGAGGAGCTCAAATATACATGGATGTTTGTGAAAGGGAAAATAGCAGAGTTAGTTTTCAAGGCCTGGAGCACTGTCCTCCACTGTAGGAGTTTTTCTCTCATTGCTCAAGACCACCTGTCTTAGAAGAGATGTTCAAGATGCCTCTGCCAGCTGGGGAGCTCTTAAAGAAAAGCTGGAAGAAGCCTCAGTGAAGGCTCCCTCACAATCCTTGTGAGCTGCTCTTAAACTAAGACTAGGACTCCCCAGGTTGGTGGGTGTCTGTCTGAGTCACCTTGCAGCTGCATTGCAACCATTTACATTCCTGGCAATGTACCAAATTGATCTCAACCCTGTACCACAGATTTGACTGCCTGGCTTGGCCTTCAACCTCAGCATCTTGGGATCACTCTATTTCCTGTCTCCAGACATGATCCTAACCATGACCTGCAGGCTGACTCCCTGGCTAGACCTCAGCCCTGCCTGTCACCATGACCTTGCTGGGCACACACACAGCTCTGGGCTGGTGCTATCACCATACTTTCCCCAGCTCCGCTCTTTCAGTGGATGCTGTGGAATGGGGCTGTCATTACGGAGGGCCCAGACCTGCTGGCTCTGTGGCCATCTTAGCTCTGATTCTCTTCCTTGGCTGCACCTTAACTGCAAAACATGTTAGGAAAAGAAACTGGGGGAGTATGTCTTTTGACAATAAGAATTAACTATTTGGGGTGTTTCAGGTAACCCAAACAGTGGATAAAACCTAAAAGCAGATGAGAGAGAACAGTCCACCCAACCTGAGTTAGGTTCATCTAATGACTGTCAGATGACTTCCTTACTTCTCAAGGACGAAAGCTATTGCACACAATATTGTCTTGAGAACCTTTGGCAGTACTTTGGAAAAAGATTTCACATGGACATAGGGGTTCTTAACATGGGTCATGTAAAACCATGGGTGATCTCCTGGCCAGATGTAGCCTTTATTTACCAACATTGTTTACTCTATATTGAGCAGAAATTATGGTTAAGGATATGTCCGCTTGAGTTTAAGATGACAAAAAATCTTGCCATTTCACAGCCAATTCAAGAGTCAGTGTCACTTGACTGCAAAAGTTTTAAGTCCCTAACATATTTCAGATCCTGTACAGTTTCACTTGGTTCAATACAAAGTCTATAAAGGCCTAAATGTCAATAAGAACCTAAGATCTGTGGAATTTCAAGGAATAGTTTATTTTGTAAAACTAAACTCAGAAAAGAAATACTCCTACAGATTTACACACCTTCTTAAGTTAATCAGCCATATCCTAATTAGAAGTTTCTTTCTCAGCTGTCATGTATGTATGATATGTTCAACATTAATGAACAATACTAATTAGGTCATTAGACTGAGAAGTCTGTTAGAAAGTTGGATAATACAATTAAATAACACTTCCCTAAACCAATTTCTGTGCAGGAAAGATTTCTACAACATGAATCATTTTAAGTTTCAAAAATTAGGATTCTTTTTCTTCATTTCAAGTTCGAGTAATACAACTAAATCTGTTATTTTCATAATTTTATGCTCAAGAAATTTCATTTATGAGTTGGGACTGCCAAATGTCTACCTATAGTCAGCAAGTTTTATCTCCCTTCTCAAAAGAAAGTCATCCTGAAAATAAGATTTGAAAGCTGACACAGTCCATGCAAATGTGTGACTGCTGATCATCCTGTTTTTCTGAATATCTTATTCCTAATCCACTACTACAAACTGACTGTGTTATTCTCTGGCTGTCCCTCATCATCTGAAGAAATAGCTGCAGTTTTAATATATATCATTGATCCATAGACAGGCAAAACTACGCATAACATGCTTGTCATATGCCAGTTCCTATCTTATAAAAATTGTCACCAGTTGATACTACATAAAATCTTTGAAATCAAACGCGATCATAATTTAATTCTGCTTCTGGAATAGGCTCTTAAGGCCAATAAGGGACCATATATTCCAGGAAAGAGAGAAATCTCATTTTTCTCCTATGAGGTAGCTAATAATATTTTTTAAGAGGGAGGACTACATGTCACATATTAAAATATGAAATCTCCTTGCAATATACACTTTCTCATCACAAGTTATTTTTTTCTTTTGCTGTGCATGAGATGAAATGGAGGAATCACTACAACCCTGAAAAGTGATTCGCCAAACAACCTTTCAAGTTTCCTGGAAGTATTTTGTAGATGCTTGGACCTGCACCTGACCAGTACTCTTCTGAAGTATTTGTACTGCTCTATACCATGATAGCAGACTCTTTCAGCGGGGAATACTGCATCTAAGAAGAAAAGTTCTTGCTTTATGTACACCAAGGAATAAGTTAAATGAAAACTGAGCAGAGAAATTAATGAAGAGGCTTTTTTTTTGTTTTTTCAATAAAAGTAAATAAATAACGGAACAATCTATTTATTCTCCCCTTGAAAGAGAGAGAATTTGATGGAGGGCAGGGCTTCTCTGCTTAGAGATGAGTAATTAAAGTTGTACAATCTAGGGTTACTTTCTGTTTTGGTCTAAGATACTAGGGTTGGCTTGCCAAGGATGTTCATACTTCCCTCTCTCATCAGCACCCAACTACAAAAAAGTGCTTTTTCTCCAAGAGATTTGTCACAACGATGTACCTGAAAGCCTCTTGCATGATTCAGTTCCTTGATTCCACTCCTGGCTTACAAACTCTGATGAAGATTGAATTTCTCTATTTCTCATGAGCTGATATGCCCTATCCTTGTCAGGCCTTTGGTAATTCTAACCTTTCCTCATGCCAGATACTCTGCCTTCATCACATCCTGAAGACCTATTGTCAGCATACAAAAGCATAATGAAATCTTTCAGCTGAAAGCCTGTGGATGTCTTAAGTGCTGTCTATTTTTTTCTTTTTTTTTTAAATGTTCTTTACTCAGCCATGTTATTAGACTCTTTCATAATATAAAATGGAGATGATAGAAAATATTCTTTTGGCTTCTACCACCACCCATTGCAATCCAGTACAACAATGAAGCAAACGACTCAGTGTCCTAACTGGCTGAAGGCAAACAAGTTCCTTTTAACAGCATCAAGCCTGTCCTGAATTCTCAGAAAAGATGAAGAAATGAAACAGGAGCTGCTAAGTCCCTACCTCAGGAAGGAAAGCCACCTTCTATAGCATGTAGAAGACTGGTAGATCTAAGAATCTGACCAGATTGTGAAATTACCACAAAGGCAGTGTAGTTAATTCAAAGTGCTGTCCGTTTTCTCTGCTGTGGCTAAATCTTGGTACTTGGCAACAGCAACACTCTAGACATTATGAAATTAAGTGTTTGAAACAATGACAATGAGATTCATACCCCAACCTTACCCAAGACAAAACAAAAGTCAACTTTTGAATGTATGAGACCTTTCTTTGTGCTGGTTCTAAAAAATCCTGTCCCAAAGCACTAGTATTATTAAGGCTGGTTTTTTTTTTTATCATTTTATTTAATTATTACAGTTGATTGGTTAACTTTAGGTTTAAAAATTTAACCCATTTTTCCAAAGTTGCCATCTGACATTGCTATTCTAATATAGATTATACTAGAGCAATGAACAGCTTCTCATCAGAAAATTAAATCCACAGCTGTCTTTGTGTGTTCACAAGCCAAGATTAGGGTGAGGGAATGCACATATTTGGCTGTGCATCAAGTGATCAAATATTTTATAGCTAAGAAAGGAAACTATGACTTTATAACATAAGCTTTCAAATTCCTTGTGCATTCAGTAATAAAGGAATTTACTTTGAAACTGTCCTGAGCCAATCATCTTTCCTGTTCTGTACATCTTTTAAATAGACGTCATTCCAGCTAAAGGAATGAATATTGAGGAATATTATGTAACTTACAAATACAGGTAAACACTGTTGATAACAAGATGCATATTTTCTATGTTCACTTTATTGTACTTTTTTTTGATACACCTTTGTCAGCTTTCTGTCACAGAAAGAGAAAAGATGAGCTGAAAACCTTCAAAATGGAACAAAATGGAAATAAACAGCTGTATACTTGTAGTCTACTATTCCATCACAGTAGTCCGTAAAATTCTATGGTTTGGATCTTCTAAAATCCCCATGAACAAAGAAATATTTATCTTATTCACATAACACTTGTAAAGGGCTTCAAATTGCAGTAAATATGGAAAATGTGGAAAAGCTAAAACTTCAAGTATGAATTCTTGGGATTCAATCTGAATGCCAGAGACCTGACCTTTAACACTTCCTAGACCAAAAGGGAAACTATAACAAATATGTGTCAAGAGGTGATGGCTCTTCTCTCTGTCATCTTAAGAAACTTAGAAGTATCTGTGCCTTTCGAAGTATAAGCATTATTGCATCAATAACAAGTGATGTCCTGATGAAGCAAGCAAACCTTGAACTAATTAAGAATTAAGCTCTTTCATATTGTTGACTATCTGATTAGCTTTTGTTTGGTGAATGCTATCAAGACCTTTCTCCTTCCTCTATTTTCTAATTTTTGAAATGGTACCTCAAAAATAATCACAGAAACCTACTTTTGATTACCATTACATTTACAACTGTGAGACTTAACAGTTGCTCTATTAAGAATAAAATGCATCTGCTTTCAGTCTAGAGGACTATTAATGGAATATAGAAAGACTAAGTAAAGAGGCACTTACATATAGAATACAGCTTTGCCTGAACAAACTGGTGAAGAAATCTGCAAGAGAACTCCCCAACAGCTTTAAAAAATGTGGAAGTCAGTTAAGAAATTTGTATAAATTAAATACACATCTGAAATAGATAATGCCACTATATTAGTGTGGATAATATATTTTCTTTTTTGTGGGGGTTATATGAAGATATAGCTGTTTTCCATGCCTAACAGTAATGCAGCTCCAATGCTGTTTTTTCTTTTTCCTAGAACAATGTCACAGAGAGAAGAAAATGGTAAAAAACAAACCAATGTTTTATTCTTTAAAATGTCAGCAAAAGTGCAACCAGAAGTACTGAAACCCGAATGCAGAATAAAATATAGTAAGTGAATTTTAGTGGCCTTTTATTCAGCTTTGACAAACCTAGAGATAGGGATCTGCTGCAAGAACACAATGATTATTGCAGAGCAGAGAATTTATCAGGAAATGCAGAATATCAGGAACATGGTGTCAAATCTTTCCTTTAAGTCTACAAAGAAGGACCAAACAAATCAAAGCATTTATAAACAGTTTACTGTTAAATCCTGAAAATAAAATTATCTCCCCTCAGCTAAGCCTCTAGTCTATGATTACCATCAAAATAGGTCTTCCTTTTTTTCTGGGTATAACTGGATACAAATTTGCAAATATGAGTGATTCCATTTTGACAGAATAACAGTGGGCTTCCACAAATCACAGTGTAACTAAAACTTATAAGTCATTATAATTTGACTGCTACTGGGAGAAGAGGATAGATACAAAAAATGGCATTTCAGGACTGAAAGGGAGTAAAATAAGCTGAAATTGCAGAGAAATACTATCAATCATGCAGCTACCACTACAGCCATTGTACTGTACTTGCAGAGGTTGGATAGTCTTCTCCTTTTGAGTGATTAGTAAAACCATCTAATCACCTTTTTCTGCCTAGTGGCAGCTCTCAACTCTGGTCAACTTCCATTTTTGGTAATAATTAATAGCTTTTTTTTTTTTTTTTGTCTACTAAGGAGAAAGATTTTCCATAACTGAGAAGCAGAGAATGGTTGACAGAGTGTTGAAAAATCAATGACATCTGTATCAGTGCATTTGATCATCATATTCAGTTTCTGTATGGATTCATATGTACATATTTTGGCTATTTTAGGAGTGTAATTCCATAATTCCCAATGTTTATGTTTACAGAAATGCATCTATTGTTTGTGAATTAGAAGTTATATATCAGCTGGTTTGCACTCATAACTTTATAGGTTATAAATCTGTAAAATTCTACTACAGCCAATACTTAATTAGTTCTATGAAAAGTGACAAGTTATCCACCAGCACTCTCATATATGTGTAACACATTAGATAACATTTCATATTAGAACTGCTTGCTAGCTGAGATGTCATGTCTTGTTTCTTCTACATAAATATAACAATATTTCTAAAAAATTATACAAGGCATTCATAATGTGTACAAAGTAGAATCACCAAATTAGTGAAGATGTTTGAAATGTTATTAATAGATCATTTGAAAAGTCTTTTTCTATACTACATAGAAGTATGCAGTATAGTAAGAGCAAATATAATTGCATTTTATGTCCCATTTTAAAATCATCATCCCAATGATCCTCATCAATATTAGTACATACAAGAATATAGAAAAGCATCCTTCAGAATGTAATTTAAATCTTCTTCTTAATGTGACTTCAAAAGCACAAGAAAAAGTTGATTAATATCTTCAAAACAACTTTTATTTTTTGGGAAAAAGAAAAAAAAAAAAAAAAAGACTCCAAACCTAAGAGTCAAATCTCATATAAAATGTTATCTGGCAAACGGGTTGGAAAAAAGTCTTAATAGCTTCCATCGCTACTTTTCTTTGTATTGCAATGCCCCCTGCAGGTATAAAAGATCCTCTGTTTCTCTATAGCATTTTCTTTAGCTCTTCAAGTGGAGCATCTCATCTAAGAAACACATGACTTCCAAAAGTATTAATTGCAAAGCATTGTTTGAATCACAAAACAAACTTATAAAGTAGAAAATGGAAGGTAGAGGACAAAGACCTTGATATATACTGTAGCTTAGATGGAGAAGACTATAGGAATAAAATAGAGAAAAAAACACCTTGCAGTAATTAGTGAAAGGTTGTGTCCTGGCTTGTACGCTGTAGTTTTAAACAGGTGAGGAATATGATGATCCTCTAATGCAATTTGAATCCAAAACTGTGGCCTCAGTCTTAAAAGAACTGCATGTTATCATATTTCTTAACTGAACACAAGAGAAAAAGTAAATGAAATCTCTCAGAATGACAGATTTTGTGAAATAGCCATCCCTACCAATATATGCTAAGCATGAATGCAGACCACTGATTTCATGTGATTACCATTATATTGCAGAGCATACTTTGGCAGATAATGGATGTTTATACCTCTTTGACAGGTTTCAGATGGGGAGCCTATGAAGCAGGCAGACTGAGGCAATGTGAACCTCTGAAACCCTGGTGGGGGCCTGATGCCACTCAACAGCAGTTACCCTGCTACGATTAGAGATTACTGGTCTATCCCAACTGTGTTAAAACTAGGTAATTTGAGGAATTTGTGGAAATCATTCAGACTCATAACTTGATTAAGGAAGCACATAAAAAAAGAGAGCAAGGAGATTTCATTGTTGATGGCAGGTAATGTTTGATAGTATCAATTAAGTGTCACATTTCCTACTGTGTTACACTCTGAAAGGATGTTAAGGAGAAGCTCCATGATGTAATTACAACATACATCAGAGAGCTCAGGCAAGGAATGGATACAAGTGGATGCAGTGGTTTCTCCATTTTTGTGGAACATAGTCTCCATGTAGGGACACATGAAGCTTCAACATCACCTGCAGTGCATAAGCCTAACACAGAGGAGTCTATAGGCATGGTCCCTTGCCTGTCTGTCTTTCAAAAATTTCAAATTTGTAACTATAAATTAATAAATTGATGCCTTTAACCTGTAAAATACTTTCCTAAAGAAGATGCTTCTATGTAACTCCAGCATGGGCTCCTGCTTCCATGGGCCGCAGGTCCTGCCAGGAGTCCGCTTCAGAGCAGGCTTCCCATGGGGTCACAGCCTGCTTCGGGCATCCCGCTGCTCCAGCCTGGGATCCTCCCTGGGCTGCAGGTGGAGATCTGCTCCAATGCGGACTTTCACGGGCTGCAGGGGCACAGCCTGATGGTCTTCATCACGGGCTGCAGAGGTGCCTGGAGCACCTTCTCCCTCCTTCTGCGCTGACCTTGGCATCTGCAGGGCTATTTCTCTCACATACTCTCACTCATCTGTCCAGAAGCAGTTTTTCCCCATCTTAAATACATTATCCCAGAGGTGCTTCCACCATCTTTGAAGGGCTCAGCCTTGGCCCGTGGTGGGTCCATCTTGGAGCCAGCTGGTGTTGGTTCTATCAGACATGGGGGAAGTTTCTGGCAGCTTCTCGCAGAAGCCACCCCAGTAGCTCCCTGGCTACCAAAACCTTGATATGCAAACATAAACCAGTAATTTAGCTCTATCTGAAGCTAAGTAAAATATATTATACATAATAAAAATGAATAAATAATATCCCAAAATACTTGTGTATTTACAAATAGTTTCTGCTAATTCTAAAATGGCTTGGTCTTCAGTAGCACTGCGTTATAATTTTGGAAGAGTAGAACTCATCATTCTAGCTCTAAAGCTTTGACTGTAAACTTTTTCTTCAATTACATAAATAGCTCTCACAGCTGCTTAATTACTAGTGACTGATCAGGTTGGTCAAATGCTATATTTTACACATTAGATATATATTCCAGACTTTGGAATTGGAAATACAGAGCATTCGTAATACTAGATGGCATAAATCTCATTAAGGAAAGGTCTGTAAACAGATCTAGCTCAACCTCCAATTTAGCGATCTCAGCTTATGAACTGACGGGTTCCAGTGCAGCAGCAGTGGTAAAATATATATAATATATATATATATGAGAGATGCATGTAAATGCACATGCATATGGGCATGTCCTTCAGTCCAGAAATACTTAATACCTGCAGTAGGCTGTATCTGTACCTTGAAAATCAAACCCCAAATGTTCATACGGAATTTTATTCTCCTTAACACTTCTGACAGTGACAGGATGTGTCTTGACAGTCAGGATGTATATTTCAGAAGAGTATAAGATTTAGGAAAGGGGAGAGGGGTGCAGTTGCCACATGTAAGTACTTTTCATTACTTCTGGCTTCTTCTAGAGCCACCTGTTTCATCTGATTTCCTACTCACCATTCTTTTATTTCTATATTTCATCCCTTCTTTTCAGACGCCTTGTTGATCGCTATTTCAGACATTTTTATTTCTTGTCATCAATGCAGAACTGTTTATTAAAACTCAAAGACAGTAGATCTTAAGATGGTAGAACATAGAACATCTTACACAAGAATAAAAACCCACATTTTAAAAAAGCCCCACAAGTACAGAAATTTCAGAATGAAATATAAAGGCTGCCCAACTATCCTTTCTGTTAATTGCTGAAGATACACAGATTAGCAAACAAAGATTATTTCTATGGGTTTTGTGCTTCGTGTCACTGAATTTGATTCTTGTTATTGAACTTTAGATACCTACTCAGACAAATACAATGCTAAGTATCTGAAAAGAAGGTATTTAGTCAAAGCCTTCATCAAGGCTTTCTCTGCAGTCTGCGGGATGAGACAACCTGTCCTGCAGCAGTTGTTTAAAGGGCAATGATTGTCACCTGAAGATGTCTATCCCCTTCTCCCCACAGAGCAATCCAGAAGAGAATACAGTAAATAACAAGCAAACAGTGCTGATTTTCAGTGAAAATTTTGATAAATAAAAGTGGATAAGTGGAATCTTCTTGCAGTGAGAAGAATTTAGGAATACAATTAGATATAGAGCTTTAAGTGTCAAAGAAAATCACTGAATAATCAGAATTAAACAAATAAACTACATTTATTTAAATATTGTAAAATTGTTCATATAGAATAACTACATATGATCAGGAATAAGCAGTCATTTTAACCTGCACCTCTGGAATAGGAAACAGGTTTTTCTGGAAAAAAAAAAAAATTTTTTTGTTTGGCAGGACTGGGTCATTAGTGATGGAGGAGTTAGGAAGAAGAGAATGAGTGACTCCTTTTTCAACAGCAGCACAGATCTATGCAACCTTTACAGACATCTCCAACTATGGGTTTCAGTTTGCATGGAACTAGAGTGATCAATAAATCTCTCCCAATTCTGTATATCATTGAAAGGACTCAGAAACTGAGGAGAAATAACTAACAAGTTATGGGGGGGGGGGGAAGGTGGAAAGCAAAACCA
>JANHGB010025562.1:1545-21038 GCA_026283785.1 Coracopsis vasa | reverse complement strand
GCGCTTCTGACGCGTCGTGTCGCCGTTTCTCCGCAGATGCGGGCTGAGGTGTTGCTTCTGCCCTGCAGGGCCGGGCTGCGGCTGCTCCTGCCGCTCCGGCTGCGGCACCGAGCGCCGGCCGTCATGAGGCTGCAGTCCCCACAGTTCCAGGCCCTCTTCACGCCGGGGCTCCGCAGCGTGGCAGGTGAGTACAGCGCCGGGAGGGCTGGGTCTGGGCCTCCGAAGCGTCTTCGCTTGTGGTGGCGTGCGGAGAACCGAATGCGGCCTGGAGAGCCATGACGGTGAACGCGGGCGTTGCAGTTTGTGTCCTGTCACTGATGAGACGCATCACCTCATCCACTTACGAGGGAGATGGGTAGTGGCTTCTGTGGCTCGGTCACGGTGCTGGGGGGCAGCCTGGATGCCCGCGGTGCCCTGGGAGGTGTCTGCTGCTCTTTAGGTTCGGTCACTGCAACTTCTGGGCACCTCAGAGGACGTGGTGGAGCTGACAATTGTGGGGTGTTTTTAGTGAAGAAGTTTGGATTCACCATTCACTGTGCTCTGCCATAAGTAAATGGAGCACTTTTGTTAGCTGCTGGCTGCTCAAACTGTTCCGCAGCCCAGAGCACCCCAGTATCAATTATAAACCTGTTAATATTTAAATTATCAGAAATGCCCCAGAAAAATATGTAGGAAATGAAATGACTGGGACAATACCTGTGGTTGCTCAGCTGAGTACCCGATTTTGTGCATTTTGCATGAAGCTGTGAGGTACATACATGTTTACTGCATATTGAGTATGTATTCCCACATCTACCATATTAATGGGTGGAAAGGTAAGGATATGGCTGACAGCATGCTATGGTGTGTGTTTGGGAGAGTGCTTCCTAATTTTCTTTTCCTTTCCAGAAATGTTTGAGAAGAAGAACTATGAGCTGAGGATAGCAGGAGGTGCTGTGAGGGATTTACTGAGTGGAATGACACCACAAGATGTAGATTTTGCCACTACAGCTACACCAGCAGAGATGAAGGAAATGTTCACATCTGCTGGTGTTCGTCTCATCAATAACAAAGGAGAAAAACATGGAACCATTACTGCCAGGGTTGGTTTGTGTTTTGATTTGGATCTTTTCTAACTATATTTGTGCAGCATATTCAATAGAGAACTGGTAGCATGCTCCTTTGTTAAAGTATTGCAGTAAGAGTTTAAATGAGACCCTGCTTTAAAGTATGGAGTGATTTTTTTTTTTTTTATTACTCTTTGTAAAATTCCATTTATTACCATATTTTAATGCATGTTACCTCTGCATAACCCATTCATGCTGCTGTGCCATCACTAGAAAAGACAACGTAGACCCCCCGCCATGGTCAGATCATGTGAGGAAGATCCTAGTGTTTCCTCCTCCTGATTTCCCAAGTGTCACTTCCTCAACCTTGCTCATTCCTCTGCTTCTTATTCCATCTTCTGCAGGCTACCTAGAAAATCAATAATGCAGGGATTAGTTTTGGGTGTTTGTATTTCTTGGTTGTTTGGTCTGTATGAAAACATGGTACCTGTTGGTTTGCATGTATCCAGGTTGAGCACTGACTGTCTACAAACTTGAGGCTCAAAAGATATGCAGCTCTTGGTGTGTATTCATGGTCATGTTGAAGTAACAATGTCTGTGGGATTTTCAGCTCCATGAACAGAATTTTGAAATTACTACTCTTAGAATAGATGTTGTCACCGATGGACGACATGCAGAGGTGGAATTCACCACTGACTGGGAAAAGGATGCTGAGAGGAGGGATCTGACTATCAATTCCATGTTTTTAGGTAAGTCCTTTCAAAAGGCAGTAAAAGTTAGATGAAACACTGCCTTTCAGATTAAGCCAGTAAATTCTCTTGGTCTGTTTTAGTTTTGTTTATTGCTCTCAGCTGGAAGGTCTGTACAAATATGTGAGGTGATCTGACAAACTGAGTCAAATCACACAGCTTGTCTTGTATATTTTCAAATGAGAGTGTTCAGTTGTGCCAGCAGTGTTTGTAAATCTGTATTCTTGTATTTTTTCTCCTTTTCTGTAGGTTTGGATGGAATGCTGTATGACTTTTTTAATGGATATGAAGACTTGAAAAACAAGAAAATTAGATTCGTAGGAAAGGCAACTGAGAGAATACAAGAAGATTATTTACGAATCCTAAGATATTTCAGGTACTAGGTTTTGCTTTTCCCAGATAAAGAAACAAGCCAAGCATTGTAGAAGGTTTCAGAAATATGCAAAAAGAGATCAGTGATGTAAAAAATTGGTGTAATTGTCATATTGTTAAGTTTCTTCTTGTACTTGAAGTTGGAATATTTAACACTGTTGTGACATTCTCTGAATAGCAGGAATAAATTCTTCTCACAAGTAACAAGTGATAGGATGAGGAGGAAGTGGCCTGAAGTTGCACCAGGGGAGGTTCAGATTGGATATTGGGGAAAAATGTCTTAACTGAAAGGGGTTGTCAAGGATCGGAACAGGCTGCCCAGGAAAGTGGTGGAGACACCATTCCTGAAGAGATTTAAAAGATGTGTAGATGTGGCGCTTGGGGACATGGTTTAGTCATGGACTGGACAGTGCTGGGTTAATGGTTGAACTCAATGATCTTAAATGTCTTTTTCCAACCTAAACAATTCTGTGATTCTGAATGGAATAATTGTGCTCATTCTAACATACAGAGGTTTTATTTGGGCAGGTTTTATGGAAGAATCGCAGAGAAACCTGGTGTTCATGAATCTAGTACGCTGCAAGCAATTAGAGAAAATGCCAAGGGTTTGGCTGGAATATCAGGAGAAAGGATTTGGGTGGAACTGAAAAAAATTCTTCTTGGAAACCATGTAAATCATTTGGTTCAACTTATGTATGAGCTGGATATTGCCCAATACATAGGTAAAGTGAAATGAAAGTTTATTTACTATTCCTATATCATACACAAGCAGAACTGCAGAATGGCAAAGTGAGATAAAACTGCGTTTTACTCTGAAAGAAGTAGATGACTTTTTTCTTGTGTTAACATCCACATTTCTTATTAACACTTTCTTGTACTTTTTTTCCATGTGTGTGTCCCTTTAGGACTGCCATTTGATGGAGATTTAGAGGAATTTGCCAGAGTGACTAAAAATGTACAAAATCTGTGTCCGAAACCGATGACTGTTCTGACATCATTGTTCAAGGGGAAGGATGACATCACAAACCTTGACCTGAGGCTGAAAATCTCAAAAGAAGAAAAAAACCTTGGCCTTTTCTTAGTGAAGCACCGGCAAGAGTTAACCAAAGCTATGGGTCCAGAACCACTTAAACCGTATCAGGACATCATCATGGATGTAAGTGTGTTTCATATAGCTTTATTTTGCTCTACACAGTAAGCCAAATTTCCAGTTTTTTAGAAGAGATGACAGTGCCTCGGGGAAAGAAAGGGCCTTGGAGTCAGGTGAGAACAATTTCATTGGCAGGCTTGTGTACTGGTCTTTGGCAAGTTTTTGCCAGGGTTTTAAAGAGCATGATATTTTCATCAGAAAGTGGGATGCAAAAAGTATTGGCAAACCTTGGATTGCTCCTGGTGTAATATCTTCACAGTAACTAGAAGAATATCTTTCTGTGTTCTGTTAGTTCAAGGTAACTAAGGTGGGGAGGATTGGTTGGTTTGTTTTCCCTCTTTGTTTTTCCTCTGGAGAGGGACCAGGAGTTAACAAGAGCTATTCAAAATGTCCTGGCATGTCTCTGCAATGTAAAGCAGAAACTTTTGCTATAAAAAGATCCTTTTCCCTTACCGGAGTTTACTAGATAGAGGATAGGTAGCAGCCATGTCTGCTTGGGTTCAAAAACTTTTTTCTTTCCCATCCAGAATATTGAGGCTTTAAGTTAATTTTGAAGAGACTATTTAAAACAAACAAAAAACCCGCTGTGTTTTTATCAGTTCCTAATACCTTGTGTTCTGTAGCAGTTTTTTGACTGAATTTAAAAGCCTGCCCTTCACTCAGGCTGCCAAATGTCATATTCAGTCATCTGAAACAAAAGTTCCATGTGAGCATACCTAGGGATTGAGTTTGCTGTGCTGTCCCAGCTGATCTCCCCTTTGCTTTAAAACATGATGCAGGATCTGGACCTCCAGAGGTTTTTTTTTATGTGAAATTCAAGTCCTTGAATTGTGTACGGGAAGTCAGTGCAATTCCTGGAGCATTGGTATGTGGGTTTTTTAGGGCATCCTGTTCAGTGGGCAGCCTGTGATGTTCTTCCACAGCAAAGTTCAATTAATTTCAGGTGAAGTTGTTGACTTATTGTAGCACCTGAGACTGAAGGCAGGAGACAGCAGTCTGCAATGAGGCCTTTCTCTCACAGGAATGGTAGTAGTTTCTCTCCAGCTGGAGGTTGAAAATAATGGTTACAGCTGTTACCTGGAATTTAAGAAGTCTCCAAGGATTGCCCAGAGCCTCCAAGTTAGACTGAGTTTTAAAACTTTTGAGGCAGGAGAGATCCTCACTTTCATAGTTCCACCTCACTGTCCAGATGTTGCCTAATAAGATGTCATGGGAATAATGTAGCATGGAGCACAGTTTGAGCTGTTTTCTACTGTGTTATAGTGAATTTTCTCTTTTCTTTCTTCTAGTCTAGGGAAGCTAATACAAATTCCAAGATCTACGAGCTTCTGAAATACCAAGGAGAAGATCATCTTTTACAGGAGTTGCAGCAATGGACTGTTCCTTCTTTTCCTGTTAGTGGCCATGACTTAAGAAAAATGGGCATGTCTTCTGGAAAAGAAATTGGAGCAGCATTACAGCAGCTAAGGGATGAATGGAAGAAGAGTGGGTACCACATGGACAAAGAAGAACTGTTAAGTTGCCTGAAGAAGTTGTAAAATTGAGTAAGAAAGAGCAGGTTTTGTCCTGTTCAAAGTGTAACTGAGATAACAGTAAATACTTTGAGACTGTACTCACTGACTGATGAGTGTTTGTCGTATTTAAGATCTGCAGACAGCGCGGTTCTCCTGGTCCTAATTCATAATTTCTGCAAGGCGAGGTTTAATTTTGTAGTGATGCAGAACAGTATTGCCAGATCTCACATTCTCTACCTCTTGTATTCTAGTGATAAATATTTACTACTTGACTCTGGGCTGTCAGAGGTGACAGCAGGACTTTTCTCATTCTGACTTTGCTACATCAAAACAAACCCCACCCCCTCAAAGAAAGGCATTTCCATCCTCTACATAAAATCATTGGGGACCTTTTGTGTCTAGGAGAGTGATAGTGGCTAGAAATAACGAGCTCTAACTCTTTTTGTAGTTAAAGCAAGCTAGCAGATTGAAATACTCCAGCAGTGCACAGACAGTCTTAACCATGTAAAACAAGTCTGTTTTCTATACAGGTTTTTATTGTCCAGACTCAATTTTAGATTGAAAGGATGACTTAGCTTAGTATTATTATAGTCAGTATTATGAACTACTTCTCTCTTCAGTAGTTTTTCAGTAACTTGTTTATCACTGAATAACTCAATCCATAGAAAACTGGTGAAGGTTTCTGCAGTACGTTTTTAACATTGTGTGTGAAATGTACTATGAATGTTAGTAAATAGCAGAAGGGGAAGGAGATCCTGGTTCCCTTCTTCTCCCTAGCCATGTGTACAGAAGTACATGTGTACTTAACTTCTGCTTTCTCTTTCCTGGTGAGGTATAAGTAGAATTGAGGTGACAGCATGGCGACCTGTGTTGAGTCCTGCAGCTCTGTCACTTGAGCAAGTACTAGTGCCTTCAGCAATTCTCCACACACTTTCTGTAACTCAGAGGTATTCATCTCTTCTCTGTTTTGCAGGCATTCTGTTGAAATCAGTAAGGTTATTTTGGGAAGAAGTTGTAATGTTCCTGCTACTGTCACACCAGGATCTTGCCTGTGCTGCTTGTATTAATTATTTGTGCATTTCTCCTGTCTGAACAGATCTATATTAAAACTGCAGTCTGAATGTGTTCAAATGGAAATTCTAAGTAATTTACACCTTCAGAATTAATAAATATGTTGGTAACGTTTGGAAAATAAGAGAATTAAAGACTATTTGTTAAAGCTGATGGGGGAAGGAAACCTACACAAAGAAAAGGATGCTGAAGGTATGTAGGAACTGCAAAAAGACACCAAAGGACGAAAAAGAAGTGCTGCTTTTCTCTTAAAGAGGCAGCTCTCCTAAGACCATGGTGGTGTTTAATCATGTCATTAAATTGAAGCATCCTTGTGCAAGTTACTGAGCTACTGAAATCGGGGGAGGGAGACAAGTAATCAAATGTAGTGTTACAGTAAACTCCTTGGAAGAATACTTCACAAAACTGTACCTTTTAAGGAAGCATCTGTGGAGGTGGTAAATATGGGCAGCTACACTTTGCTTCACTCAGTTGTTGTCAGGGTCAAACTCCACTTGGACAATTCTGAAGGACAGGAGCTGGAAACTTATGATCTCCAGTGCTTGTGAAGAGCAGCACAAAGGGCTTAGTCTGAAAGCATTGTTAAGGGAATAGCTCTGCTTTGAATTCAGCATGTTTTCATGTTTGTTCAAATCACTACTTTAAAAATAATGTTATGCTTGAGGTTTCCAGTAAGCATATCATCTGTTTTACTGTATTCCATAGAAATCAAACCCTAGTAAAGGGAAACTGGATTAAATCAAAGTAATAGCATCATATAAGTAAGCTGTACCAGCTTGAGTTCTGGGCACATGATGTGTTTGAATAAACACTCTATAGAATATGACTACTTGAATATCAAACTGGGACATACACAGTTTCATCTCTTATGTATCAAACTGTTGTGTAAAGTACTCTTTTTGAACAGCTTACTGGACTAATTAAACAACATTCACACTGTGTTTAATTAAAGTTACACATCAGAAAAACCTGCAACACTTTGCTCGCTGGTACCTGTTCCAGCTCTCCAGTGCTTTTGCCAAACCAGGCTCCCAGTGTTGCTGTTATGTCCTTTATGCCTTGGGTTTGTTAGAAAAAAGAGTTGAAGATCAACACTTCCCATTTGCCCCTTGGCCGTGGACTCACTCTGTATCCTAAAAGTTTGGAAGGAGTAAAGCAGCAGCCTCCTCGTATTCCTGTGGGCAAAGGGCACTCTTACTGCACTTGGAGCTGGGAGAAGGGGGAGCCCCCGTGTGTTCCGGGGTGTTGTCCCAGAGCCACCCGTGAAGGGTAAAATGGTAACTAACAACCTGCTCTGCTTGCAGGTGGCTGTGGAGGATTAATGAAGGTTTTCACCATTCTCTCAAGATGTAATGATCTGTAAAAATGATGTAAAGGCCAGAGGAGCTTGGATGCACTTCCAAGGGAAAGGGCAGAGTTCCTTCTCCCTGCAGAGCCATAAACTTTGGGCCTGAAGCATCCACAGCCACAACCCACATCCCCCCACACCACATTCACCAGCTAGCTATGGCTCTATAAATAAATAAATCAATACATACATCATAGCTATTGTAAATATCACAGATATAATACATAGCTCTTATTATATAACACAACATAATGCATATATTATATAATGTTGCATATTAATAGCGCACAAAAATACATCATTTTATGTATTTATAGAATTGAACAGACTAACACATCCATAGAACAACTCAAAGTCCTGTGCATGTGTTTCTGTGGCTGATAACTAAGAATAGAATAGAATAGGATAGGATAGGATAGGATAGGATAGGATAGACAGAACCAGCATGGTCCGAAATGTTTGTGTTTCAGTAAATTTGTTAACAGTGAATAGAATAGAATAGAATAGAATAGGACAGAACCAGCATGGTCCGAAATGTTTGTGTTTTCAGTAAACTTGTTAACAGTGAATAGAATAGAATAGAATAGAATAGAATAGAATAGAATAGAATAGAATAGAATAGTCAGAACCAGCAAGGTCCGAAATGTGTGTTTTCAGTAAATTTGTTAACAGTGAATAGAATAGAATAGAATAGAATAGAATAGAATAGAATAGAATAGAATAGAAAGAACCGGCATGATCCAAAATGTTTTCAGTAAATATGTTAACAGTGAATAGAATAGAATAGAATAGAATAGAATAGAATAGAATAGAATAGAATAGACAGAATCAGCATGGTCCGAAATGCTTGTGTTTCAGTAAATATGTTAACAGTGAATAGAATAGAATAGAATAGAAAAGAATAGAATAGAATAGCCAGAACCAGCATGGTCTGAAATGCTTGTGTTCCAGTGAATTTGTTAACAGGGAATAGAATAGAATAGAATAGAATAGAATAGAATAGAATAGAATAGAATAGAATAGAATAGCCAGAACCAGCATGGTCTGAAATGCTTGCGTTTCAGTGAATTTGTTAACAGGGAATAGAATAGAATAGAATAGAATAGAATAGAATAGAATAGACAAAACTAGCATTGTCCGAAATGCTTGTTTTTTCAGTAAATTCGTTAACAGTAGAATAGAACAGGATAGGATAGAATAGAATAGACAGAACTAGCATGGTCCGAAATGCTTGTTTTTCAGTAAACTTGTCAACAGTAGGGTAGAATAGAATAGAATAGAATAGAATAGAATAGAATAGAATAGAATAGAATTCCCCTGCGTCACGCCCCCCCAGCATGTGAAAATAAATTTAAATAGTAGAAGAGAAAGACAAGAAAGACAACAGAGAGAGGGAGAGGAAGAGGAAAGAGAAAGTAGAAGAGAGGAGAGAGAAGAGAGAGGTGAGGAGAGGTGAGGAGGATAAAAAGAGAAAGAAGAGAAGAAAAATGGAAGAGAAAGCAAAAGCAAGAAAGAGAAAGGAAGACAAAGAGAAAAAGAAAGGGAAAGAGAAAGAAGAGAGAGAAGAAAGAAAAAGAGGAAGAGAGAAAAGGGAAAGGAGAAGAGCGGAGAGAAGAGAGAAGAGAGGAGAGAAAAGAAAAAAGAGAAAGAGGGAAGGAAAAAAGAAAAAAGAGGAAAAAGAGAAATAGAGAAAGAAAGAACGACAAGAAAAAGAGAAAGAGGACAAAAAGAAAGCAAGAGAAAGAAAAAAGAGAAAGGGAAAGAGGAGAAACAGAAATAGAATGGAAGAGAAAGGAAAGAGAAAGAAAGAGAGAGAAAGAAAAAGAGAAACAGAAAGAAAAGGGAAAGAAGAAAAAGAGAAGACAGAGAAAAAAGAGAGAAAAAAGAAAAAGTGAACAAGAATAAAATGAAGAGCCCCGCACCTTCCTCAGCATGTGAAATCAGAACAGAATGTGAATGTACACGTATATTTACACATATTTAATAAATACATTTTAATAATTTATATGTAAATTATATTTCTATACTAAAAATAAAAAAAATAAATAAAATAAAAAATAAATTAAAAAATAAATTTAAAAATATAAAATGCTCACCCATCTAACAACATAAAAGCAGGATTTGAATCCTTATTTTACCCTCCTATATGGTACAGACATAAATGGCTCATTAACTGCAAGGGACTTCTCAAAGGATTAGGGCTTAAGCAGTTTTTGATGGCAACACCACTCTTCTGTTCCTCATCACACAGAACTGGGGGTGTTGGTGAGTGGGGAAAAAAATTGCATGCAGAGCATCAGCTTCAAACTGTGCCCATACGGAGACAGAGGCCACGACGCTCCAAGGAAGTTTGTCCTCCAAGTACTCTGAAAGTTCTATTTGCCCTTTCCAGGAGAGCACTCAGCTCACGGCACCCATATACCATCACGCTTCCATTTCACAGCACTTATAATTTGCGGACTCAGTAACAGTCAGGGACAAAGCTTTCAGATACCCAGTGCGCTACCAGGGCTTTCAGGTGGGTGATCTTTCTTATGAGCTCCAATAAATCCTGCAGAACAGTCAAATCATCGCATCGTCGAATAATCGAATCGTCAAATCATGAGACAGAAGGAAACAGTGTGGGACTGAAGCTAAGAATTACTCAGGTGGATTACAGCAAGTAAGCGCAGATGAGATGGCGAAAAGAGCTTGAGATGAAGGTTGTGATGTCTCATTTTGACTATTCACTGGAATGACAACCTACGCTCTCTCCATGTCATCTCTTACATTGAGCACATTCTTTGAAGCTGGAACTCTTCCAGCTTACACATATTACTTCTTGAAGCTAATCCACGTAAAACACAAAGTAAACCCAAGCCTTTTCTTTTTTTCCAACAATCAGCAAAAAGCCATCAGTTCTGAAACAAATTGGATTTTATTCTTTGCAAATGTTTGCAAGCAACAAGATTCGTCTGAAAAGTTGTCTCAAAAGGCAGACAGAGGAAGAGTTAAAGTGGAGAACGTGCTACCCCTTCCGCAGCGTTTACAGAGCAATTAAACAAAGGTGACAAAACGATGAAAGGAACAAGATGAACTGCAGCACATACGAAAACAGCGTTATCAAAAAACAGAGTATTTGAACATGTCTTTTAGACCCAGTGTGCAAGTGTCCTACGTGGCTCTACCTGTTCACCAAAACTAATCTAAAAGATAGGAAAACTTGCAATATTACAGGCTGATTGTATGACAACTTTCTGCTATTGCGACGATGGCTTGAAAATAAGCGGTTCTATGCTTATCCCTCCTCCCTCTGTCAGACCCAACGTGGACATGGCTGCACAGCCAGGACAAGAATCCTGCAACTGTCTAATTCCTCATGGAATCCTCATAGAGCTCATGGGCAGAAAGACAAAGATTATAATGGGAGAGAAAAATTATCCCTTCTGGCAGCAGCCAGTGAGTCAATCAGATTAATGCATGAAGCTACAGGCCAACCAATGAATGCAGTAAATACAGTAACTTATCATAAAATGTAACTTACTTTGTATTTAGCTCTCAAAAGCATATGATGACCACATTTGTCAGTTACAATTTTCCATCACCTCAATCTACTGGTTTTCTCTCCAAAAAAGAGAAAAAAAAGTGCAGAAACTAATAACCACTGTCTAGAATCATCCACGACTCCACATCCTGCTAGTCACCTTTGAGCATCCCTACACATGTAGCACCGTAACAGCCACCTTCACTATGTTGAACTTATCAGGACTCATCAGCTTCACAGCAACCTGCATCACACTTGTTTTCAACCTGGAAAGTGTCACGGACTTGGAAATGGCAAACATTACACAGAAGGTTAGGCAGATGGGACAGCATCATCAATAAAATTAAATTAGTGCTAAATTTACTCCTGACTTATCTCACTTGATTATATTAGTTTACATTTGTCTATATACACACAATACCAAAAATACGCCTATTTTTAGTCAAACATGGCCAACATAATGCTATTTGTAGTTGAGACAATCCAAAAGATACAACCAAAAACCCAAAGACCTTATGAAGTTCAGGGATAGCTCTGAACATCATTCTGAAACCCTTATGCACCATACCCTCAGTGAACACTTGCATCAAATGGCAGCAGAAGGGACTTTAAACACCCTCAAACCTTTTGCCACCACCAAGCCCTACTGAGGGTAATGGGAACAACAGATATCATGTATGTTTGAGGGAAAAAATAAGCCAAGTCTGCAGCTGTGTATCTCCAGGCACACACATGCACATTGCATGTAAATGTATGTACATGTGCAGGGCGTGAGGGGAAAGCTAAGTATGGTTTCAGTGGTTATCCAAGTACAGAGGTTTCACAGTCTCACTCTCACACTAGTGCTTATCATTTCAGCCTTTTGAAAGCTTGTTACAGAAACATAATCAAACCACAGAATGTTTTCTTGACAGAAATGAACCACCATCCACCCCCTATTTGTTCAGAATTATATTCACAGAAGTATTGCTTTTCACAGTTCACTGGCAAGTCAGAACACTGCACACAAAATTAAACACGGCGCTAAAGATGTCTATGGAGAGAACAAAAGTTATCACAGAAGCACAGAGGTAGAAGGCTTCAAAGAACTACACCTGAGTTACACAATCATTAGTCTCTACACACCTAGCATGATAAACAACCCCAACAGCCTCTCAGCATCCCTCAACTTTCTGCACAGGGAATATTTCCAGCTGCACTGCAGCAGGTACCCACTGCCACTGAAATCTACTCCTTGCCCCGCAGAGCTCTGACCTGGCCTTTCCCTGAAGTAATCTGTCCATGCTACTACATACGTGTGGTGCAGGGGCGCGACTGAGAGTGAGCAACTGGCGGCTGCAGTCTCTCATCTTAAGTAGCTCCTTGTCATACTTAACAAGCTCTCCTAGATTTAGTGTGAAGAAACAGAGAGAATGATAAAGCTTCAAAAGAAAACCAAGTGTGTATGTACACAAACATACTGAAGAGATCTGCAGTTTCCATCACCAAAGTGCACTGTAACGGGAAAAATATCCCCAATAAATCAATGGCAAAAGCTGCCCCATTTTGGCACCTGATTTCTGTAGCATAGACAGCACTTCAGACCAAAAAACACCAACCCAAAAAACCCAATACAAAACACACACCCTCTCCCAAAACTGCCTTTAACTTCTGTTTTATTTAAAAACATTTGCTCTGTGTCAGGTAAGGGTGATAATGTTAAATTCTGCTTTATGATATGAAAGTGTAAAATGAAATATTAAATGTTGCCTTCTCCTTGTCATGTATTTCAGCAAGTACTGCACAGAACCTTGGACATGTTTACTGGGAAGCTATTCTTCACAGAGACCATTTTGAAAAGGAAAGGTAAGCACACTGAACAGTAAATGACAACGTAGTTTATGCTCTGGGACTGACCTGTATATTCTGTATAAAATTTTAAAGACTTCTAAAGTCAAATAGACTAAATAGATCAGAAAACTTGTAAGGACCAACTACTTCACACTGCTTCCTTCCAAAGGGCATCCCACGCTGCAGGCAGCAGAAACTCTTGCTTTTGCCCATTTCAGCACTGCCACTGATGTTCCCACACTGTATCAGCCAGAAGAGATACTTCAGTCCTGTGCTCTCTTCAATAATTATTCAGCAAGTATCTGAGAAACAGCACGAGCATAAAATTTGAAGTACTCCACATAGTTAGAAACAGGGATTCTCAGCAAAACCACTTTAAAGTATATTATGGAAAACACTCTGCAGCAAGTAACTGGTGTCCACCTTCATACATATATTGCATAAATTATACTCTATGTGTCATTTTTGTTCCCCCACCTTCTTTCACTGCAAATTGATAGCAGTAAACATTTTCTGAAGTGTCACAAGGAAGGATAAAGTTCAGTCTCAGTTCTGTCCAGACAGATCAGATAGATTTCTTGGTGTCCTATGCCACCTCCTCTTCTCATCTGACACTTTTAAGATTCAACCTTCAGTTCTCAGTGTGTCTGGAACAACAGTAACGTGGATGCACACCAAACCCAAATATAGTGAGCCTGCTTGGTTGGTTGTTCTTCTGTGTGTGGGTGTGTGTTCTTGGGTTGTTTTAAGTTTAAGTAAGCATCAGAAGCAGAACTGAGCAGACGCATTTAAGAGACAGACTACTGCCTGTTCATCTCCAAAGCAGACTACTGGATTACAGGCAGAGTAATGGTGATCTATCGTGGCCCGAGTCTTCATCTGCTTCTGGAATCCGAGGCAGGAGAGCAGACCGTGTCAATCCCCAGAATTTCTGAGGTGACATACCCTTTTTGGTAGCTGTGAACTTCCAGCCCATATGGCTCCCACAGATCCTGCACTGGGCTATAGTCCAGGCATACCTATCAAAAACAAAACAAAAGGTTGATGCTAGCATGTAAGGAAAAGGCATTTCAAAAACCCTGAAACACAGTTCACTCATCAGGCAGGAAGGTAACACTAGTGTCAAGCTGGGTTTTCAAAGAAACTTTGGGACTCAAGGAAGAAAAGAGCTGAGAAAACACATCAGGATGAGAAAAAATAACTCCAGATATTATAAGCCACAGGTTTTCTTCAGGGAGCCTTAAAGAGTGTATGTCTTGTGACAGGTATGACATACACTCTGCAAGTCATTACCCAATGGCAGAGGAGACGGAACTAGATGACCTTAAGGTCCTTCCCAACCCTAACTATTCTATGATTCTATGCTAATCCAGAAAAAAACACAAAACACAAACCACAAAAATCAACACAAGAAAATCGAACAGTAACTATGTACAAGCATCAGTCAAGAACCTTGGACTAGCTACAGATACAGCAACACATTCTTCTCTGCTGCTTTAGAAGAGGACACGACAGCCAAAGGGACAGAATTATTTCTGACTCTCTGACACAGAAATGACCACACAGAAAAATGATTTGGTGAAAATATATTTAAAGAGTATTTTTTGCGAAACTGAAGTTCAGAGTTGGACATTTCATGTATTTTTAAGAGTTAAATATTCCAACTTCTGAACGAGCACATGAAGAATGCTCATCTAACCACGGATTAAGCTACAAGAGAGGGGTGACATTTTGATGCAAGACCTGTCATTAGGCAATCTTTTACATCTTGACAGTTAATTCTGCTACTGTTTCAGGCACCCAGGCTAATTAAATAAATATCAAAGCTAATCAGATTAATATAAATGTCAGTAAATTAAACTCATGTAACATTTATTCAGTTTCTAGATCTAAAAAAAGTGTTTCAGTAGAATAACTGCATTTATATATTCCTTTTTTAATTCGTACTTTATTTACCTTATGATCAAAGAAAGCTGCATGAAAACAACAGTGATTTGGGTTGTAGCTTACACAAAACTATACACAAAGAAACTCCCAAACAATCAGCATCTTAAGACTTCCCTATTTTTAAAAGATTAAAGAAAACTTCTGAAAACATTCTATCTGAATTTTCCAGTTTATTCTGTATTTTGAAGAAGTCTAAATTTACTTTCCTGTATTTCATAGGAGTGAAATGATGATCTATGTGTCAAAATCTATGTATTTACTATTCCACCATCACAGGAATACATTTACAACCAAATTTCTGTCATTTACTTATAAAATTTCCTTTAACTGTTATTACCCAGGAAACCAGCTGTGCTCTGTCGATGGTCGTCCGCTGAGATTCAAGTTGCAAGCTTTATATACAGTGAGGGTTTCATGGATGTACCCATGAGGATTCACGTATGCTGCCATGGGTCCACATAAGGATAAACTACAAGAGACAATTAGTTTTGTCAGAAGTCAAGGAAGAAACAAAAACCAAAGGCTGACAAACGCAAACAGAGGAAGAACTGCCAACCATGCTCAAAACTATATTCCACAGTAAAAGAATCACTTTAGGCTGTAGGAAGAGAAGTACCTTTTATTATATTATTAAAAATTGAAAGAAAATAGATACTAATGTAAAATACAATTGGTCAAATTTTCTTAATATTGCACAAATTTCAGTGTCCAGTCATATATTCCTCACTGACAATAAATTATTCCTGTTACCTAAAGGGTTTTTTTCCTGTTTACCTAAAGTCTTTACTTTTTAAGTCTCTACTTCAGAAAGATATTTAAAAGGGTATTACTGGGAGTAAGGATTAAAACTTTCTTGTGCCCAGATGAACCTCACCCAGATGTATGTTAAAGGAGAGAAGTCACCTGGGGGATGCTATGGAAACTACCTTATTTAAGGCAGTTATTAATCCTTCCCTCACAAACCTACTGCTTGGTACAAAAAAGTACATGACAGACTCAAATTATTTTTCTTGCTGCTTTTGAATTGGAACTTCCAATAAAACCAACTAACATCTATGTTGCTACTTTTAAATCTAACTTTGAAGGTAAGCAAAAATGTTCACTCATTCTCAACATTCTTCTGTTAAAATACATGGTATTGACATAGCAGGAATTGTGGTTTCTGGAATCCATTATTTGATTAGAAGATATGAGATGGCTTTTAATTACCACATCAGCTTCTTACCACACTGATAAAACTGTGGGGAGTCTTGCTTTGTAAATCAAGACATCTTTTAACCTTCATTATCACAGATGACAGATGCTAGTTACTCAAGATTAAAACGGTGTAAAGACTGCCAGAAGCAGCAATTATTTGTAAAATGTATACAGTCTTATCATCATTGAACATGAAACATATTGTATAGGTCAAATATATTATGGATACATACTGCCTAGAGGAGCTACTAGGATTAAACCCTATATTCTTAAAATAAAGAATGGTATCACAGTGTTTAATGACACAAATAGGCAATTTCCTTAGATGACAACATCCTGGGAGCCCACCTATCTATACCACCCGATTAGTGCATTTTAATCTGCTGTTGAGGCCTGTTGACACACAGTAGTCAGGATGAAGTGCTGAGAAATAAAGTTTGGGGTCATGAACTTTATTCAGAAATAACAGGACAAAAAACCCTGTGTAAAATATTTGTATTTCAAAACTCAGCACGGAGCACGTCATTCTTCAGTGGTGAAGTGCTGGAGTAAGTGGCATAACAAGGCCTTCCTTCCACACTAACTTCTGTTACAATATACATGGTGGTGCTCAGATTTACGACCTTTTTATTGAAAACCACCAAAGTAACCTGTTTTATGAAGAAAATGCCCTATAAATATTTACTGACATTTTATTAGAGCCAGGGAAAACACAGTAGTTATAAGACATAACCTAATCTGTTTTCCTGTGCCAATGTTTCTGATCAAAAACCTTCCAAAGATTATGAGCAATACACTCACCTGAATATTTCATTCTTGGTAGTTATTTCTGTATCTTGGCATTGCTTACAACAAAGAGATGTACACTTGGAAAGAAAAAAAAGAGGGTAATTTCATTCATTTGCAGAGGTTTGCCAGCACAGCAGCAAATAATGAAAATGTCTCTCCCATTCCTCAGAACAGACTTTGTATCAATTCTTTTCTTTATCTGGACAGCAGTCGCTTATGTTTTCTCTATCAAAAGATACTTTTTTTTCCTATGCATTTTATATAGTTATGGGAAACATTGTTATCTCAAAGACAAACCAATTTTTGTATACTCCCCTGTCCCTCAAAAAAATCCACACACAGAAGAGGATCTGACTACACAAACACAATAAATGAGTCAACCTTCTAAGGTCTCAAAAAGCTATTTCAGAAAAAAACCCTTTGCTCTTCTAAAATACCACCCAGAAAAGGTAGATGAGTACAAATGCAATCACTAGGTCTTTCTAAAATTTGAGAGTACTGTAGATCAATGGTTTTAATTTCCTCATGAAAAATATGAGACGTATTGATCTTTCTCTTAAAGATTATAACAGATTAATCTATCTTCTACAATTTCTAGAAAGTAGAACGGAACAATTCATCACTGCCCTTTTGGAATTTTGGTGCATGAACTCTGGGAAGAGGAACAGTACTAAAATGTTATTCTGGTTCTCTCTGCCCCAGAAACAGGCAAAGAGGCAAAATTTCCACTGCTCATATCAAGTAGACAAACACTACAGTGTTACACTGTTTTTTTAAGACACTACTTTTATCCTCAGCAAGCTTACAACCAGCAAGGTGAGGATCAGGATGTATACCATCAGGATGTATATAGCTATTCTTTGCAAGGTGAATGTATTAACAAAATACTAATTTGTCTCTCCTTTCAAGAACTGAATAGTAAATATTCCAGTTACTATTACTAAACACATAAACAACTTTACAGTTAGAAGTTGTTTTTACACCAATGGCTCTTTTGTGTTTTCTCTTTGGAAAGAGAACAACCACCTGATCTACTGTGGGAGACTGTTGTAAATGCTGTTCCCAGAACAGTTGGATTCAACATGAGGTTGACTGATACTTAGTTGCATTATCGGTTATAATATATAATATTACTTATAGTAGGTACTATTATTGAGAAGGGAAGGGAAGTTTTCGAACATCTTAAAAAGGTATTGCCTAACAAGATGATAAATGTCTTGCAAAAATCCATTCAGTCCAATACTAAGATTTACATACATTCAGCAGCTCAATACTACAAAGATTTCTTTTGTTACAACATCCACAAATTTTCATGGCAAAATGCTACTTGATCTCAGTGTATTGTGCTGTTATGATGTTCATAAGGTTATGAACAATACGAGGTTATGATGTTCATAAGACGGCTATGAGAAACGCTGGACTTCCAGCACCATCTCATGGCTAAAAAAGTGCTGTGAAGTGTTGAAATAGGGTTTCTAACAAAACCAAATATTATTATATGCTTCTTGCTTGCTGCCAAACATGAAGTCTAGTATTGAGAGAGAGCATTTTCTTTCTAGAGCAAACTTTTAAAGGGGAAGGAAGAAATAAAAGAACACCCGAATTCACTATCTAGCACTATCATTTAGAAATTTCATACATTTTTGTTATACGTTGTAACAGTCACTCCTATCTATTTTGTGAGAACAATTTAGTAACAAGTAAAAAAAAAATACTCACTTTGTTCATAATATCTAATTCACACCGGAGTCGCTGAACAGCACTACCAATTTTAAGCAACTGTATACGCAATGCATCATCAATCGGCAGGCAAGCAGCAACTCTGTAAGAAAAATCTAGAAATGAGAAAATAGCACACCTGTTAGAATTAGAGAGAGAAATAAATCAATAAACCCTACTACTTCTGCTCGCTTACAGACAGAGTGCTAAAACTTACGTTTATAATAGGCTTTTAGAGGTCATCTCAGTAGATCCTTTTGCCCTAAGGCTGGATCATGTACACATAAATCCTTTTCTAAGATATTTGTCTAATCCAGATCACCAATGATGGAGCCTGAACAATGCTGGTAAGGTAATGTACACTAAAACCAGAACAGACCCCAGAGAACACTGATACAGACTTCCACTTTGGCAGTGAATTACTGAGATTTCCAACCACCAACGGTTTTCTTTATGCTTGCACTTCCTGCATTTGGTTCTTATCTGACTTTAACTGAAGGCTGCCTTTCATTAAGCATTTGAGAGCCTACACAGGAGAGAATGTTTTTCCCCTTAGGAAGACTTCAGCTGAAATTTCTGTCTTACTAGATCCTAGAGACCTGCAGAGAGAAAAGACCTGCTCACTATGGCATAACCCCAATGCAGCATGCAATCGGAACCCAACTTTTTTGTGATTAGGTTACTGGTGCTATTTTCCCCCATGTTACATAAGAGGTAATAAGAAGTAAGAACAAAGAGATTCTACATACTAACACTTAAGACATATGTAATAATAATTTAAAAAAGCTAGTATGCTTTTGGCTTTCCTTATGAAACATATCACATTCCTCCCACCATGGAGCACAGTAAGAGTTATACTTCTTATACTGAACATGTTGTGGCACAGTCGGGAGGATGTTCATGTCCTTAAAATCTCTATCATCCTTCTGTCAAAGTCAACTACCAAAATTCACTGGAAAGTGGAAGTGAGGGGTGGACTAAGAACAGAAGGTAATTATCTAAGCCTTGTTTTCTCAGGAACTTAAAAAAACCACCCAAACCCCACATTTGAGTTCATCAGCTCAACCACATCATACCTATTGGGTTTGTTGGAAGAGATTCATCTTTAAGATTTTCATCCCATTCATGTAGCTGCCTCTTGACTCTTTCCATCAAGGTTTCCTTTTGTTAGAAGAAAAGCCTAATTTAAATACATAGGTATTTCTGTTTTCTTAGGAAAAAAAAAAAAAAAGGAAGCA
>JANHGB010025556.1:24483-55311 GCA_026283785.1 Coracopsis vasa | reverse complement strand
CTGACTGGTCTGTAGTTCCCTGGGTCATCCATTTTCCCCTTCTTGAAAATGGGGGTTATATTACCCTTTTTCCAGTCGTCGGGAACTTCACCTGACTTCTATGATTTTTCAAATATGATCACAGTGGCTTAGCAACATCTTTTGCCAGCTCCTTCCAGGCCTGTGGATCGATTTTATCATGTCCCATGGACTTGAGCATGTTCAGGTTCTTAAGATGGTCTCGAACCAGATCCTCTCCTACAGTGGGCCTAAGGTCTTCACTCTCACAGTCTGCCTTCCAAGACTTGACCCAGGTCAACTGGTTGGAAGGCAGCTATGCTAACCACTAAATTCATGGTATGCTGCCTGTGGCTTGGAGATCTGTTCAATGATGCACATTTCAGGATTCCCACTATCTAAAATGTATGATTGTCTATATTACTCTCTATTTCTTTATAGTGTTAGCTCTAATAAATAGCATTTTAAATGATACTTTGTAAAATCTGGGTTTCTTTCATTCTGATGTCATAAAGCCCCAGCACCTCCTGATGCAAAATAGATGACCAAATATCTATTATATAAGCCCAGAGAATAACATATTGTCTAATAATTTAGAATTGTTTGAGAAAACATTCAAGATATTTTGTTTTCCTAGAAACAGAAAGTTCTTATAATCTGTCTCATCACTGCATTGTATGAACACTTTCCAAGCTGTGCGTCAAGTAGCATATATATGAAAACTATGACATGTCGTTCTTTCTTCTGTGTAAAGAATTGTGCAGGTCTGCAGTTAATTTTTTTTTAACATGTACAATGTTCTATCTGTGTAAAATGGTTATCTTTATGAAAGAATGCCAAAAGAGTGCTCTTTATATTTTCTAAGGTTGCTGACACATTTTTCATTACACAGGGACTCTTAATATCAGCATCTGCAAAGGCAAGAATTACCCTTCCAGATAAAAGTTCTGTTGATTCAAGGAGCAATGCTGACTGCTCTGATTGTCTCTTGAGAGGCTTAGGTTGTTAGTCTAGGTAGTGTTTGATCTGTTAATTAAACATGGAGTATTACATTTGATGTATTTGCAGGACCCTCTGTTGCTAAGAAGTGCATTGCAAGGGTTTTCAAGGATCTGATGACTTCATTCTCAAATGCAATTAATGGGTTTTATTTATACTGCATGAAGCAAACACACATGAAACTAAACAAATACGCATACAACCAAAACAAAGACGTTGGTCTCTCAAATCTTCTCAGTGAACTGGTGACAGTAGGATATATATATGGCTATACTCTGTGAGAGAGAGAAGGTGATATTTTCTGACATACATACCTGGTCTTTTCTGTGTCTCGACTAAGAAACTTCTTAGGGGAAATGAGTAAAGAAAATAGTAGGAGGTATAGTAATAAGTGAAATGAAGTATAAAATTGCTCAGTATGTTGACTATAAAAGCTTTAATGCTAATCCTATTATTTCTCTGCTCCAGTTGTTAAAAATTTGAGATTTATTGCTCATTATCTGAGTTTAGAGTAGTTTTTGCTAAATTGAAGACATTAGAGTTTTACTAGCACAAGTACCGAGTTTTCTCAGGGGTTTCTGTCTATTCAGTGGACAGAGAATTTTGGTTGGTAGTTAGATAACCTTTGTTGAATTTCCACCTTAATTGCTGAACTAGTCGTGTTTTAGCCTGTTTTATAAGTACATATTTAGGCACTGATTGTCCCTCAGTCTAAAAACATAAATTTCCTGACCATTTGCATCTTAGTTTTCATGCAGTGCTGCAGCTATTGCTGGAGACAAGCAAAACATAAAGGAATTGATATGAAACTCTGTGGAAGTCCATTTTTTCACCTCAGATCTAGAAAGAAACAACAGCTAATACAAGAACATATACAGTCATCCTCTCTAAAGGTTTTACCCAAGGGCATATGGATTTGCATAGTTCTAAAGTGGTCTAGGTTAATCTAATTCACAACTGTAATAGTAAATTTAATTTTCAGCTCATAAATGCCTAATTATTATTATTGCTATTATTTATCATTATTATTATGTTTCCTTGTCACATTCAGTTTTCTCATTCTAAAGAGGCAAAGATGTCATAGTTTTTATTCACTTCCCTCCATTACATTCTGAGTTTTAAGACTTTCAGAATCTGTGCAGCTGTTCATTAAAGGACGAAATCTAGGCAGATTCACCTCAAACCTGAGGCAGACTTAGCATCCCTTCACAAGTGTATACATATTATCAGATATGATTCAGCAATATTTCTATACAATGCACGCATTAAATAATGCATGTTAGAGGTCAGTTTTATCCATTGGATTTACAGTCAATAGTCCATGCCAATTTTTAATAATCATAATATTACTGAGTATCACATGTTATAACATTTTAGTAAAAAATTATGTAGGATAGATTCTTGTATATTTAAAATAACTATTAGAAGAAGGAGACACTACCTTAAAACACCAAAGTAATGAGATTCACTTTGAGCAGCTAGTTCGACTTTTCTTTGGCATAACTTTTGAGAAGTTGATAGCAACCAATAAAAAGGCAGAATATTATTTTCTTATTGCTATTATTTCTAAATTGGTTAAATTGCTGCTGAGTAAAGTGAAAGCTACTAGCTTTGAAGCTGAATATTTTGAAGTAGACTTCTATGCAATGCTGAAACTAGGACACTAAAATTAACAAGGCAACTGTTCCTATCCATAAACTTTATGTGAATATTTGGTACCTTGTTTATTTGCAGTTGACAAAAGTTGACAAACTTTTGAATAACTTTCTTCAGGACAAATATTAACAATGGAAAACATCGAGGGAGGAAAGGAGAGAGAAAGAGATGCAATTTTCTTTTAATTGATATTTAAGTTTCTTGATCAGTTGTTTCGAATACCTATAAATGCTGTGGTAGGTTGACCCTAGCCAGCAATTAAGCACTCTACAGCTGCTTGCTCAGTCATACACAGTCCCCCCTAAGGAGGATACAAGAGAGGGTTGGAAGAACATAAGTGAGAAAAATCTTGTAGGTCAAGATGAATTCAATTTAATAAATGAAGAAGAAGAGGGAGGGAACGACGCAAAGGAAAAGTAATACAAAATCACTTGTCACCTCCCATGCACAGATCAATGCTTGGTCAGACTCTGAGCAAATCTTAACTTGGAAAGGCTCCTGTCCACCTCCCCTCCTCCCGCTAAGTTTTTATTGTTGAGCATTGTGTTCTATGGTATGGAATATCCCTTTGGTCAGTTGGGGTCAGCTGCCCCAGATGTTACCCCTCACAGCAGCTTGCCCAATCCCAGCCTATTTGTTGTGGGATAGAATGAGAAAATGAGAAGTCCTTAATGTGTAATGTTCAGCAATAACTAAAACACTGGTCTGTTGTCAACACTGTTTTAGTCACAAATCTGAAACACAGACCTATAAGGGGCTATTTATGAAGAATTTTACTCTCTCAGCTGGACCCGTTCAAATGCTCATGTTCAGTGGGAGCTGCTTGACATCACGTAAGAGTGAAATAAAATGAAGGAATGCTGGTGAGATTGGTTGATAAAGGGCAGATAATAGAAGGTGAGATAAAACATTTATTCAGAGCTTGGGAAATACAGCAAAGTCTGTTAGCCTCATCAGACAAAATACAGGAAGAAAAATGGAAAAAATATAAGACACAATGCTTAGCTTGTGTGCACCAACAAGCAAATGCTATAGTTGACTTTCTGCATAGTTTAGTTTAGATGGGGATCTTATCATGGTTTTCTACTTAATTATATTTTTCAAGCCATCTGTTTGCTTTCCTAAATAAATATGTATCTAGGAATCGCATGGATTCTTGACAAAGCTACAATTAGAAGGACCTGCAAAACATTACTATCCTTGCACCACTGCTTTTTCACACGAGTAACTATGGAATTAGTAGGCATAATCAATTTAACATAGCTTTAAAGTTAGATATCAAAATCCAGCCTTTGATTCCTTCATCTTTCTTTCTTTTTCTCTCTCTCCCTTTTGTTGCCTTACAGTAGAACTGAGGAGAGAAATAATTTCTTTTTTCATGATGAATTCAATTCCTTGGAAAGCACTATTACTCACTGGTGTACATCTACAGTACATGGAAGTCTAAGTGAAGGAATTTCCATCACAGTGCTCTTTCCTTGAACAGTGACTACCATATAATATTATTGATTTGCTTGGTGTATGGTGATTCAGAGGTTAGACAGTTCAGGGTACAGCTGATTTAGAACCTTTATGTCAAATAAACTCATATGTGGTTCTGTAGATGGCAAACACCAGGCATCTTCTGCCCTCTAGTGAAATTATACTTACTAGGTTTTGTATTTCATTTGTACATCAATTATTTCTTTTTTTATCCCAAAGCAAAGCAATACAAATCAATTAAAAAAAAAATCACCACTGTTACATGTAATATAAAAACTTCTTTCCAAAAGAAATTTGTCAAAAATAATGTTAGCACAGGTACAGTCTTCTTGTTTTGCAGGATTTAAGCAAATTGAGAAATACATCATCAATGAAATGCAGCCTCAAGCCTTAATTTTTTATGTAGCTCAGTGTTCAGTAACAAAAGCCAAGTGTTTACAGGATTTCAACATAAACTGTTGTTTCCCTATCTCATTTTTATATAAGTGTCCCAGACAGAACTTCTACTGGAATGGAGAAATATATTTGCAATATGCTCACTTAGGATAGAAAGGAACCCAAAAGTTAATGTAAATCTTTCTGATTCAGAGATGAGTTTGCTTCACACCATTTGGGCAGTTTTTGTGTAGGCTGTCACCCAGACTTTGCAGGAGTGGCACTGAATCAGGTGCTGCTGCCATCATTATAGTTATGCTTCCCTGCTTTGAGTTATATTGCACATCAACAAGGCCAATGCAGAAGTTTGCACCTGCAGCTAGGTACAAGCTGTTTCAATGTGTCTCTTGCTTTAGGAGGCCATCTAACATTTACTTTATTGACAGGCTGGCCAGAGTATCTGAGATAGAAGCAACGTGAGAAAGTAGAGAAGCTGCAAAATTGGGATTAAAGGAGCTGCATACATTCAGTCAATAAATACTTGGGTTAAGGTTATAAAAGTCAAAAGGCTATTTAAACTCCTGCTAAGCACTTTTCTGATCCCAGATCTCTCTTCCAAATCATGCAAGACAGACAGAGTTCAGTGTCTAACTGTCATGCTATTAACTGTTCATGATAGTGTTTTCCAAAGTGCCATTTTGTTGTACTGCAAAACCAAATTTTTTTATGTAATAATTTTCTTTCTGAAAATGGAATTCTTGTTTTCCAGCCAATCTATATTGAAATGGCAATTTAGATGTTACAGTGAAGAAGGTAAAATATTCAAGACTTCAGATTTTGAATGCTTGTTCCTATTTTTCAAAAACTGCTTAACACCAAGATTATTAAAGCCTTTGTTTTTGCAATAGCATTTGCTGTGACTGTGTCATACAAATATAATTATCCCCAAAGAAAAGAGGAAAATACATAAAGCTGATAAATCTCTGTAAGACTTTACAGGGCAAACAGCTGAGGTCTATAAAACTTCAATTCAAAAAGGTCAGAGAGACAGACAAGCAATTCATAGCCACACAAATCACTAGTTTTCTCATCATGCTCTATGTCCTAGGAGCAAGTGATTAATATAAACCTGAACCTTTCTCTTACAGTGATAAACAATAAGAAACTATTCACTTCCTTTCATTAGTATTGTAGTAATGTCAATTTTTATCCCAGGGAAAGTGTAGTGAGGATAAATGACCTCATGCCATTGCAGGAGTACTCGTAACAGATAGACAGATGTCTGATGACTGCAAAAGGAAGCAGGAGAGAAAGCAGCTGTACCAAGAAAAGACGCCAGGTGGGAGATTCAGGCTTCAGAAGAGAAAGACAAACTCTAGTCTAGTGTAGAGGGAAAGTCTATTGAACAATTCAGAAAGTTCAAGGGCGGCATATTTTCTCTACCTTGTAAGTAATTCCGAGATGAGCTTTCTCTTCCATGTCGTATACTACAGAACCCGTCTCAGTATTTCTGACGAGCAGCCATCACAGATATCAAACACAAATAAAAACAAACAAAAAGATCAGTACCACATAAAACTCAACAGACCTTCCCCAGTCTAATAAATTCTCTCTTAGATACGTAATTGGTGACAGTAAAGATCCACTGGATCATACCAGTCCTTTATATGGGGAATCAGAAATCTCTGTCAGGTTACAATAAAATGTAAACCTTCATGCTGTCCTTATTGAACAATATAGATGCAGCAAATAAAATACTTTTGTGTGTGTTTTTAAATCACTATCACAGCACTAAACTATTAAAAGTATTTAGTAAAATTCGCATGAGCATACATCTCAGTGAAAAACAGTAAAGACCTCAAAATTGTAGTGTAATGTGTCTACAGATTGTGGAACTGACTTCAGGTTATTAGAAACCAGTAACAGCTAATGCATTCTTTACCAGTTATGTTCTTAAATTTCTTTGCAACATGTATTAAGGGTTGGGTTGGGTTTTTTTCTGCTGCTTCTTGAAGGATTTTTTTTTTTTTTTTTTTTTTAAGACAGAGAAAAGCAAAAGAAAACCATCTGTAAAGCAGCAGATAATTCTTGTCAATTTTGTTAAGATTATATCAGCTTGTTTGATTTACAGTACATAGTTTTGTTTGTGAGTGTATTTGCCCTTAGTGTATATATTCTCAGAAGAACAGCCTTTCTCAATTACTAAATCCCTGACAGTGAGCATTCTGAATGCATCCTTCCCTAAGCATTCTGTTAGTTTTGGACAACATAAAAAATAATATCTAAATATAAATAAAATTATACTGGAAGAAAGAAGAGAACACAGTGTGGACTTAAGATGCAAGCCCCACTGATTATTCAAAGAGCATATCGCTCCTGATATTACTGTTAGTTTCAAATGAATTATTTTACTTCATGGTTCCTGTTTTATTTCTGCAGCCTTCAGTCCTTTAAGGGAATATTTTCATTTCTTTCTCAGCATGAGTTAATTTCTCTCGTGTGCAACATCATCTTAAAGGCAGAGTGAATACTGCTAACCAGTGGGAATGTATCAATTTTGTATTTAATCTGTAAGTGAAGATTAATGAAACAGTGTCCATTCATTTCAAATAGCAAACTAAAAATACTACATTTAGATAATGAACCAGTGCAGATGGGAACATCTCTCAATCCACTGTGGAACTGACTCTTCATTCCACTGCACAGCTAAGTGCATAAATTTGAGGTGGGAATAGGAGGAAGTGAGATTGAGCTTCAGTGTCTCCCCTCTGGAGACTCTGACTTCATCTACTTCCAAGTCCTCTGCTTCCAAACTGAAAAACTTAATCTTTACCTCCCCATCAGTCTTTCCCTTCATAGTCCATAACAGAATATGCTTCCTGACACCTGATTACAGCAGAAATACTTCAAAGAAATTAAAATCCACATTGTCACTTTGAGTACAGTCTACTGCCCTGACTGAAGCCTTTAGGTCAAAACAAATTGAGGTTGATTAAACCTTTACTTCACTCTCTCAGCAAGACAGTAGTAAACCACAAGGAACATACATGTTTTCAAGGGAATTAAGACTCTTAATTCTTAAAATTATTTTGATAAGCTTTCATTTTATGATGGAAGGCTTTTATAAGTTTAATATTCAAACATTAACTTTCTGCTATTTGTAAGATTCAGGGCAGCCCTGCAGAGAAGGACTTGGTGGTGTTAGTTGATGGGAAAATAAACATGAGCTGGCAGTGTGCGCTCGCAGCCCAGAAAGCCAAACATATCCTGGGCTGCATCAAAAGGAGCGTGACCAGCAGGTCGAAGGAGGTAATCCTGCCCCTCTACTCTGTTCTCGTGAGACCTCCCTTGGACTATTGTGTGCAGTTCTGGTGTCCTCAACATAAAAAGGACATGGAATTGCTGGAACAAGTCCAGAGGAGAGCCACGAGGATGACCAGGTGACTGGAGCACCTCTCATATGAAGATAGGCTGAGAAAGTTGGGGCTGTTCTGCCTGGAGAAGAGCAGGCTGCGTGGAGACCTCATGGCAGCCTTCCAGTATCTGAAGGGGGGCTATAAGGCTGCTGGGGAGGGACTCTTCATTTGGGACTGTAGTGATAGGACCAGGGGTAACGGGTTAAACGGGACGTTTAGATTGTATGTAAGGAAGAAGTTCTTTACTGTAAGGGTGGGGAGGTATTGAATGGATTGCCCAGGGAGGTTGAGGGTGCTCCATTCCTGGCAGTGCTCAAGGCCAGGTTGGACAGAGCCTTGGGTAGCATGGTTTAGTGTGAGATGTTCCTGTCAATGGCAGGGGGGGTTGGAACTGGATGATCTTAAGGTCCTCTCCAATCCTAACTATTCTATGATTCCAAGACCCCATCTGTGGAAAGTTACCTCGTTTTAGTTATTTGAGTTACAAGATTTTCTTCCAAGCAAGCAACTCTATTCATTATTTCTACTATCAAACAGAAATTATGCTCTCATGAGAATTTCTTGCTGCACTTTTAGGTAAAGGCAAGGCCACACAGGTGATGTACTTGCCAGTACCAAGAGGAAGCTGCCTGCAGCTCACGTGAGCTGGCTAATTTTATTCTGTAGATAAGGGATATGTTCAGCACAGCAAAGTCCTGAAGGCCAAGCTGTACATCCAGCACAGCACAGCAAAGGAGGCAGAGGTATGGGCCAGAAAGTTGTTATGCAGATCACTAGCTCTTTGATGTACAATGGTCTTCTTGAACCCAAGGTTTATCTTCATTTAAGGAAATAAATTCCAGGTGATTTTTATTTTATTTTCTCTTAGAGAAAAATACATTTTTGAAAATTTCTACTCAGCCTACAATGTCTCCAAATCTCAAGATTTGATAGTGTGTGTTAAAATAAAAGACATAGAATTTATCTCATATAGCTCTACTAATAAAAAATCTTAAAGCTCTGTCCTTAACTTTCCCCTATGGGCAATAGGAAGTGATAGGCACCCTCACACTATACTCAGATAGCTCATGTACAGTAATCTTTCAAATACTTTTTATTCTCAGTGACTTATAAGGAACACTAAAATAATTTAGATTATGCATTGAACTTTGGGTTAGTTACCGTTAGATGAGATGAATGCCACTCAATTCTATGTGCTAATAATGATATACAGATTTCTGCCTTTCATTTCCTCAAAAATGTAAACAGACCTTTTCTATCCTGACTGTGTGAAGATTTTCCATAAATCAAGTTGAGGTTGTAAAAACAAAAAGCAAGTAAATGCAGCCTTAAAGAATTGAAAGATCATGGAATTTTAATAGAATCATATAGATATGAATAAAAGAATAGTTGAATGGCAGATTATAAAGTGGCTGGTGAGAAGTTTTCATACTCCATCACCTTTGTATAATTCTGAATGTTGAAGTTAGATGCAGCAAGGAGTTATTTATCTTGATGTTTTATTGTCCTTTGAATGAAAAATGCTACTTCTTCCAGGAGACTGAAGCAATGATGAATCCACAGCACAATGGGCAAGGGACTGGGAACAGAATAACTGCTAATGCAGTTATTGCAGTTATTGCATTTAATGTGTGCTCAATAAAGATATGTACTTTCATGACCCACAAACTGGTACATTACTTGACAGTATAAGCAAGCTAATATTCCTCTTAAAACCACAGAATTAAAATGACTGAGACTATGGAAATGGGTTTCTTTAATTTAAACATTTGTTTAATTTAAATGTTATGACAGAATAACTAAATTAAACAGCCTTTAAAGCCCTTATTTGGAAAACAATAAATAAATAAATGCTTTATATAAAAATTTGTTTTGGTTTACACAATTACAGAAAGAAGTGACTAGCAGCTGTTTGGTGATTTGGACTGTCTAACTTATGCTTAAAACACGTAATTCTGTAGTTGTTTAGTAAATTCCACAATTCCTCAGACATAGTTTGAAAAAGTTTTTGTTATTTTACAGATATTCAACTTTACAAAATGATTTCAGAGAGAGATTACAGGCTGGTGGTATAGCTCATTGTCTCTGTAACTACCTTGATTTATAGCAGCTAAGATTGTGACCAAGTAGAAACCTTCTCACTTTGTGACATTAAGATTTGTTTATCTTTTTTTTTTATCAGTCAATAAAAAAAGGACACTTTAATCTCTTCTCTTCCATACAGAAAGAGTCACTACTGGACTGCAATCATATCAGATAAAAAGCAAGATATACTTTACTAAACAAATCTTACAGCAAAGTGTATCTTGGTTATCACTAGAGTGCATTTCCTGAAGAAAAAACAAAACTTCATTGTTCCTTTTTTATTTAATCATCCCACTAAAAGTCTTGAGTTAACTTTCAGTTTGGATTCCACTTCCTTTCCAAATGGACTGCCCTTTCTACAGAATGAAGCTGGTCTCCCTTACAAAGTTATAATAGTTTCCTCATGCCTATTTGGCTGTTGCTTGGCTTAATATAGTTTTTTCTTAATAGCAGCTGTTGCAAAACAGTTTAAGTCATCAAGGTTAAGATGGCCCAGCTTCAGCTGTATATAACGATCAGTGCCTGAAAGCCGTAAGAATTGCAACAGTCTTACGAAGGAGATGCCCAAAAGATATTCACATGATAGAGATGAGAAATATGTGAAAATCTCATTCAGGACAAAAGGTAATTCATGTTATATATGGGGTTAAGTAGTTTCAGCAATCTAATCAGAATACAAGAAATAGTTATAAACAGTTTCAAATTCCAGTGACAATAAAACTCAGTAAAATACAAAAATTGAGAGAATACTAACTCAATAAAAACAATTAACATGTATTAACTTCCTACTATGTATCCCTTTCTTCTGATGTATTGCTTACTCTTCCACTGTCCCACTAGGTACTAAGGTCAATAGCATCAATCTTTCTTAGTAAGAAGTGGGGAATTACAATGACCCTTTAGTGTCCTGAGGTTTTTTTTTTTGCCAGAAGTATATTGTTAATGGTGGTGGGTTCATTTGCCTTGGCCTTAGATTTTTCTGTTCTCTATTTTTTTCTCTGAAGTTAGTTTACCTGTCTCACATAGGTGCACTCCACAGATCAACTTTTGACCACTGTGATTTGTTTTCACAAACTGGAACCTCTTATATCATTCTACATCCATATTCTTCCACACCACATTTAAATTCAGCATCACTGGCAGTTCCTTTCATGCAGAATGGCTATCTGTTACTGCTATATAATTTGAAACAAATTTAGTCAATAGCTACCTGCTTGTTAGACAATTGCTATCACAGGGAAAGCAAGCTAACATCAGCTCAGTGCAAGTGAGTTCTGAGAGACAGCACTACCAGGTCAGTTCAGAGCCCGAGGCTTTTTACAAGTAACGACAAAACATCTTATTTCCTGGGCTACAGAAAGGCTACCCTTTGACAATCCTGCTGTGCTCTGTACTGATCAGTGCATGAAACTGTGTTCCAGGGCAACCAGAATATTTAGCCTCTGACCTTTGTTGCCCTTACCTCCTTCTGTAGCTAAAAGAGTTAGCAGACTTTGGGGTAGCATGACCTAATTACATGATCTAATCCTTCACAGACATTTATGAGCAACTGTAAAAGCTTTTGTAATATTTTAAAATAAATAGGATATATTCCATAAAAATAATAGTTATTCAAGTACTACATGTGCAGACATGCTTAAGTAAAATGGTGACATTTGTCACTTAAAATCTTTAGAACTGTGCTCCCAAAGCATGTCAAAAAGAACAATTTCTTTTCAGTTAATCATCAGTCAGACAAAACATGAAAATATATTGTCGGTGTTTGCTTACCAACTGTAAAAGAAGACATTTCAGACTGTCTGAAGTAATACATGATTCACTGAACAAACAGAATGAGTATAGCACTAGCTGGGAGTCTTTGCTTTTCTGCTTTTTCAGAAGAGAGTTTACTGAAAGAAAAGAAAGCGGTTTACGTGTTTTGAAGACTTATGTAGAATTAGAGAAATTCTAATAAAATATTAGATTCATTTTGGTTTTGAATCAATCTGATAGCCAAAATATTTCATTTTAATACCATATACAATATTTCCTTTAGCAAAATTTGGTAATCATAGATCATTAAATGATTTATGTCTTTACCTTGATTCCCAGTTTTCTGAAACAAAAATTTACGAATACCTATGTGTAGGTGGTATAATATTCTGGCTGGGCCCAGATGCAAATACTCTTTAGACCTTTGGCCACAGCCTTACAGGGTAACCTTTCACACATGGAAAAAACCAAAGGTTTAACTAACTAAGGAGGTTTTTCTCCCTTTAAATTTGCTTTCTCTATGAAAAGCTTATTCTTTTGCAGTCTCTTTCAGAAGAGCTGAACTTTTTATGACCAAACATCCCAGACAGCTCCTGACAACGGACATATGAGGATTTCTCAGATGTTTTTCAGTCGTTTAGAGCTACTGCTTCTGAAAGTAATTGCCAAGAGTCAGCAATTACCAGCTACTTTGAACTTTATTTTCAGTCATGGTGCTGTATTGGCTAAGAGCTTGATTGCTTCAGAAAAACAATAAATTTGTATTCAGTTTCCCCTGCATATTAGCACTGTGAAAACAAAAACTCTAATTAAGAAATGTTCAGAGAATCTGGATACACATATCCATTAGAAACATATTTGAGATTGCTTTCCTTAAGAATTCGCAAATAATCAACTGGCTTCTGACGTAATCTTTTTTACAGATATTTCCAAGCATTTAACTATTAATATTTGCAAAAGGATTTCATTGGCAACAACCTTTGTTGTTCTAAAATAAAATATTCAAGAAATGGATCCATTAAGGCTTGGAACAGCTGTGCTCTCAAGACCTGGAAAAAAAACCCCGAAGACTGGAATAGAATATTTTGAAAAGTTGTTTCAGAAATGTCATTGTTTCAGTAAAATACTCCTAGACAAAATAATTTTTAAATTAAAACCAAACCTGAATAATTTTAATCTTTGTAAAATATCTTATTTTAGAGTTTTTACTGTTTTGGATAGTATCACATGCTTACCTTCTGAATTAACAACGGAAGTGTAAGAATTTGTTCATCATTTATATAATATCCAGGATTCATACAGAGCCAGCAAAAAGTAGTCACAGGTGAACCAGGCACATAAAATCTATATTCACCAAACATCCTGTGAATATATTTAAGTCTTAAATTCTTTCCATGCCTTCTTCTGCCAGCTATAGTAACTGTCTTCTCTCATACACTTTAAAATACTTGATATAGAAATAATGTTGTACTATACTTAAAGTACTGCAATGGAAAAGTAGTATTAAAACTGTAGCAATCATGTAGTACAAATAATATCAATTACCTTTTTATCCAGCCTCAACAGTTTTTATATTGAGTTATTTTTGAATTTGAACATTTTACCTCTAGTAGCTCCAATATTCAACTGAATTTGCTAATAGCTGAGGAAGCAATTGTCAACATCAGTATAACCCTAATAATTTGCTATGCAAACCAGTAGACTATTGAATAATAAAAAAAAGAGAATCTTAATTTTAAAATTTATATCCAGAATTCTTCTAGAAATAAAGCTATACATTGTGTTTTGTAAGCTCTGTAGAAAATAATTACAAAGCAGCCCTCATTCCAGCTGAGCAAATACCTGTGCCAGTGTGGATGCATGCTCAGGAATGTGTATCAACTTCTAATACATTAACTACTTTTCTGCAAAATTAATAGAGAGATTGTTTGAAACCAGATATGAAGACTGATGATATGCATACATTCTGATGCCATATTCCTTTTAAAACTAAGGGTGGAATGCATTATTCAGAACACTCTTATCAGGTTTGCAAAGATGTTTCTACAAAGCATTTATTTAAGCAGATTAGTAATTTGGAATCCATTTTCCAACAGAAAGAATTATCATAATATTCAACATTTAAGCTACAATTTTACTTAAAGGATTATTGATGTGTTCACGTCTTTAGATTCAAAACTGAACGGACTGGTTTAGACATCCCCGAAGACTTCAGTATGCATTCTTTGGTATTTAAAAATATATTTAATTAATAGGAATGACCTTAGAATGACATACTTTGTGTCATGCTTCAGGTTTTAGAAATGTCTTATAGTGATTTGAATATCAGAGAAGTTAGCCATATTTCTTTGCCAATATAATGATGAAATATTTTATTTCTTAAATCACTTCAGTGGCATCAAATGACATTTGAAAGATAAGGGGTAGGTTCTCTATTTTTAAACGAGCCCTGAGACTGTTGAGAATGAGGATGATACCTCTGTTCTTTCCCTCCACTTCCAGGGTAATTTTGTCTTGTCATGCTACCTCTGCCTTCCCTTGTACTTTTGTATAGTGTTGGAAAGATAACACCCGCCATTTGGATCACAATTGAAATCTCTGTGTATTTCACAAGGTATTTTTACTGTAACATTGGTCTTTATATGTGAAAGACTTTCAAATCTCAGTTTCCTTTGAAAAGGTACCTCTTACATCATTGCCATAAATATTAGCTTAGTAAATGAATAAAATGAATAAATGTCACAAAACAAGTCCAGAAGAAATCAACGTAAGTGAGGTAAGTACTGTAAGCACTATCATTGCTGTGCAACATTCACAACAGGCATAAATATCAACATCATAGTTTTAAGAACACAGAAGTAAGTGAAGTTGTTTCAAGGATTTTTTTTTAATTGTTATTGACCGTGTGTGTAAAAGCACTTACTGTTTTTTCACTTTTCTCAAAAAATATATATCTCAAAACAAGAGTGTCAAATACACTTTCATATTATGGAAAGTCTTCACATAGTTCCTCATTATTTTCCTCTCAGTATTATCTTGTTAGTTTGTATGCTCCTTAAACAACATTTTTTTTAGTGGACTGTCAAGGGTATGTGTTATCATTTGCATTTAGAACAAACCCTCGGATTATTTTGGATAAATAATAATTGTCAATTAAACTGTAACAAACTTTTGAAAAACAATTCTCCATTGAATATATCATCTCATTAGTCTACAGTTTTTAGTAACTTTTAGTATTTGGTCAGATTTATCACCTCTAGAAAACAAACTAGTGTTTATCCAACATTTAATTGACTGTTTTTTGTTAACATGATTTAAATTTCAGGATTCTTATTTAGCAGTGGTATACTGTCTGTTTATAAAGCCTTGATCAGACACCAAAGGAAGTCTCACAGCTGAAGGCCCTGGTTTTCATGGGGAAAAGTAACCGTTTGAATACATCCTGTAAAGGCAACATGTCCAGGTGCAAACAAGCCAGGTAATTTCTGAAGAATGTAAAAGACAATTTCTTGACTTACATTATCAACAAACAAACTAGATGATGTGAACTGCTAGATTTACTGCTCCCAAAGCTGGCCAGAGTTGTAGAGGTTAATAGAAGTCTTGGCTATGGTGGATGCTGAAGAATTAGACAGTTGAGTGTGGGATCCTGAGAGGGGTGAGCAATAACAGAGGAGTAGAATTAGTACAACATGCTTACAGAGCAGCTTTGGTTGTTAAGGGATCTGCTTGAGAAGATTGCATGGGAAACTGCCCTGAAGGGCAGAGGTGCCCAGGAAAGTTAGTTGATCTTCAAGAACAACATCCTCAGAGAGCAAAATCAATCTGTTCCTTGCAGAAGATCAGGCAAGTATGTCAAAAGGCCAGCTGGGTCTGGACAGTGATTGCATGACTGAACATAAATGCAAAAATGAAGTACACAGAAGGTGAAAGCATGGATGGTAGGAATAAAGAGGCATTGCTTGAATGTGTGGGTGGGGAATTAGGAAAGCCAAAACTCGAAGCAGAAATTAGCAAGGAATGCAAAGAGCGAAACCCAGGGTTTCTCTAAATATATTTCCAATGAAAAAAAGGTTAAGAAAAATCTGAACCTGCTACTTGGTGAGATAGGGAACACGGTAACAAAGCACATGGAGAAGGATGGTGTACTTGGAGCTTTTTTTGCCCTAGTTTCAATGGGATCCATGGAGTCAGAGGAGATACACATGAAAGTGATGAGTGTTAGGACCCTATAGGCACCATTAGCCCTGATTGTCCCTGCCCAGCCACCCTGAATCTCCTCCAACATGCCCATGGCCCAGCACCCATGTCAGCCCCTCTTTGGCCATCAGTCCTTGCCATGGCAACACTGCAGCAGGACCAGTCTCCAGTTCCCCACAGCCTTGCCCTGCCTGGCCTTAGCCATCCTTGTCTTCAGGGAGACACCTGATACCTGGACCTATATTATACCTAACCTCCTCCTCTTTAAAGGTATGTCTCATTTGTTAGTGGTAATTTAAACATTACGTTGTCTTATTCTGTATGCCCATTTCCCCTGTGTATTCAAAGTCATGTAGAATCAGTACATTGATGAAACTCAAACTTTGATCCTTAAAAGATTTATAAACATACTTAACTGCAATTAGTTCGATTGACTTTACTGGCTGACTTAGAAGTGGGGCTATCCACTTTTGGCAAAGTTAATCGTGTGTATCTCTATGATGTCTACAGTCTTTTTCTTTCAATACTTGAACCATATTTGAATCTATTAAAATGATACAGATTTAGATTTTTTTATATATTTGAAATATATGTATTTGAAAACTATTGCAGAATACTACTCTGTTGCATCTTCATGACTCCACTAAAAAAGGCAAAGTTGCATAACAGTAAACGATACACCTTTTCTGTAAGTGCAAAGAAAAGGAAGAAAAATAGTGATTTTGCAGTTGAGTTGGGTTGAGTTTCCTGGTCCAATATTTTTCTGTGTAAACAAATTACAAAAGGCACAGAAATGGCTAAGGATATTCACCACAAAATCTTCCAAATGAAGGTCAAACAGCATTATTAAATCATCAATCCTGGCCTTTTTCCAATTACAGAACTTTAAACTTTGCCCAGTTATACCACTTGGGAGCTCAATAGCTTTTATTTGAGTAGATAATAACTTCTGTTTGGCTCAAGTATATCTCCCAGAAAGGCAACCATTCTTTATTTAAAGGTTTCTACAGACAGAAAAATTTACTTCATCCCTTGGTAGCTTGTTTCAGTGATTAATTTCCCTTGCTTTTAAAAAGATGTGCCTAATTCTAATTGGAATTTATCTGGCTTCAGCTTCAGACATAGGTCCTTGACAGGCCTTTTTCTGCCAGACTGAAGCCCTTTAGCAATGGGCATTTTGCCCTTGTTGACGTACTTATGGCTGCAATCAAATCACTTAATCCTTTTGATCAACCAAACAGACTGTTCTCTAAATCTCCCACCATGAGACATTTGTTTAGCTCTTGGATATATCTCTTTTCAGTAACTCCTACAATTTTTCATCTTTTAAATATATGGACACTAATGTATATTGGTTTCTTTGTGCCGAGTAGAGGTAATATCAGCTCTTTTTCTCTTACTACTCTTCCCTTTATGCCTTTCAGTATTTTTTTCTGCTAGCATTGTGAGAGGTAGTCATGACAAATTGCAGTAATTTTTAAATCTTATTTTTTCAGAATTGTTGCCTTCCAAATTTGTCTATTTATTCCCATTTAATGTATTTAATTTAAACACTTCAAGTGTGATCCTTTACTTTGAAAGTACCAGGTGATCCAGACTAATTTTTCTGACTCAACTGTTTCTCTTTATTATTTATTATTACTGTTATTAGCATTATTTATGACTCATAAGTATTTTTTTAATCCATTTTTAGAACTGGTTGACTCTATTAGTTACTGTGAAATGTCAAATACTGGTTATTTCACACTTTTATAGAAAAAGCATCATCAAACAACGATTTCCCACCACTGGCTACTGTTCCAGATTTGTCACTTGATCATTTTTTTTAAATCTACTGATCTTGTATCATTCCAGAATTTTACTGAAGTATACGTTCATCATTTAAAAGCAACTGACACGAATTTAAATCAGAAAATGTAGGTATCTGAAGCCGAGAATTTTTACATGCTCTTCATTTATGCCCACAAGAAACAGCATCTTTCTTTCTTTTTTCTATGGGCTCTTCTTGATGCTGTTGTTGGTTTTATTCTACTCAGAATAAATAACCACAAAGAAAAAAGAAAGGAAAAGAAGAAAGGCACATAAAAATAAAATGGAGAAGATTTTTTTCTTGTGTGTAGTGAAGTGTAGAACAGTGTAGTCTATTGTTTAGAGCTAGTATAAAGAGAGAGCATTTTCTTCATTATTAGCTGATTTGCTACCTGATGGGCAAAATGACTTTTTTTTTCTTTTAAACTAATTTCTCCAAATTTAAACGCAAAGTCTTATATTGTTTCCTAATTGTTCTTTATTGTTGCGGTCAATAAGTATTACATATAAATATATTTCCATAACGAAGATTATTCGTATTTCAAATTGCCATTTGATGCTTTCTGAATAGAAATGCAGTTTGTTTACCATGTGAATTTTTTGGGTGTTATACTGCAGAATCACTTTGAATCTTGCTCAAAAAGCCATCATTCTCCTGTCTTTGAAAATCTTTTGTTACTTTTTGGTCACAGAAGTGTCAATACCTTGGCAATATATATCATGACATCACACTTCACTTTCACAAGGTCAGAAGTGAAACGTACGTGTAGGCAGTTCCAAAACTGATTCTGGAACACATGAACACTTCCACAGTTAAGAGCTGTAAATAAATAATATGTGGAGATAATGTCAGGACTAGCTTTAGTGAATGAACGTCTTCACATTCACAGCTTCTTAAAATCAGCAGCTTGGGCTTAGCTCCAACATACACATACAAAATTCTCAGAGTCATCCAAAATCTGAAATTTGACCATTAATGTTTCTTCTCAGCTACAGGGCAAAAAGCAGTTAAAAACTGATGCAATTTTAAAGAAACTAAACAATTGGCATACAAGACAGGTACTCATCGATCTATGTGCTTAATAAAGCTAAATGTTAGGAAGACTAATGTACCGTACTGATGTTTTAGGAATTTCATTAATGTATTTGAAAGACTGTCATAACTCAGTCACCTCTGCTGAGTTTATGAGCCATGGGTTTTCTCCAGCTCATAAAATCAGCTAGCTTAACACAATACAGTGACTGATAGCATCACAGGTGACACTTCTTGAAGCAAGGTGACTCTTTTTTTTTCATTCTTTTTTTTGTAGTTTCGTAAAACAATGGAGGGATACTGAAAAGAGAACTGGATGAGACAAAGTATTCTGAGTTATTGACAAGTTAATTACAAATATCTTATCTCTGTTGCTCTTTGTAAATGTTGAATGTAAACTGGGACATAATGTTAACCTCTGAAACACTGAGAAATTGGTTTTGGTTTTCTGCTATTTTTAAATGTAGTACAGCTGGCATGAAAATGGTAATGTGCCTTTCTGTCAGCTGTGTTTATACTCAACCTTCATCTAAAAATTTTGAAGTGAGAAACATTTACAATATTCCTTAACATCAAATAAAAGCAAAGAGCATATCTACATATTTGTACACATTTTGCCATATTAGATATTGACAATTTTTCTAAGTTCCACTTCAGCAAATTCCCTTATGAATGTGGGCCTAATATAAAGATTTTCTGGGATGGAAGAATTATCTCTCAGCCTCTAAGAGATGCCTATGCACAATCAGAACTCACAGGCAAGACCAAGTCTCCGCAGTCAGCCTCATTTGCCTTTAGTAAACAGACCATATCATCCTTTTCTTTTAAAACATAATGCCAAGCAACTAATAGTTTTATGTGTGTGCAATTATAAGCCTAGCAATTAGAACATTTGCTCAGTTTGTGATACACTCAGTTTGAAAACAGTTTAAAAAACACATGATCCATCTTGAAAACAGTACATAACAAAGCAGACTATAAGCAGTCATTTATGTGCACTTATGAAGAAATCACTAGTGGATACTGGTTGTGAAATAATATCTGAATGAAAGAAAGAATTTTTTACTGTGAGGGTGTGCAAGTATTTGGACAGGCTGCCCAAATTTCTCTCTCTCAAAATGTCCCTACCAGTTTAAACAATTTCTTGATTCTGTGAATACACGTTACAGAATAACAGATTCATTGATATACGAAATGACCTCTGGAGATAATCTAGTCCAGCCCCTCTCCTCACAGCAGGGTCAACTACGGGAGGTTGCTCAGGGCCATGTCCACGCAAGTTTTGAACTTCTCCCAGGATGGAGACCACAAAACTGCAAAACCTCTGACTAACCGATCTAAATGTGTGACCACCACCACCCCACACAGTATTTTTTTTCTTGTTTAAATAGCATTTTCTGTATTTTTAAATTTGTACTCATTGTCTTTTGTCCTGTCACTGGATGCTGCTGAGGAAAGGCTATGTCTTTCTTACTCCCTCTCATCAGGTGCACATTGATCGTTTCCCCATTGATACGCACATTGATAGTTTCCCCAGAGCCTTCTCTTCTCTAGACTGAACAGTCCCATCTCTCACATCCTCTCCTCATACAACAGATGTTCCAAGGCCTTAACCACTTTCATAGCCCTTTACATGGTCCTTCACTGGACTCATTTCAGTATTTCCAAATCTCTCTTGTACTGGAAGCCCAAAGCTGGTTACAATACTCCCAAAGTGGCTTCACTAGGGCTGAGTAGAGAGGAAGCATTACATCCCTCGACTGTCCATCTATATTTCCTGATACATTAGTGTACATTGCTGAGTCATAAGCAGCTTGGTGTCTACCAGGACCCTCAGGTCCTCTTCTGCCAAGCTACTTTCTAGCGAGTTGGCCCACAATATGTAATGCTGCATGAAGTATTCCTTCTTGAGATCCCTGTTGGTGGGATCAGTTCTCCAGCTTGTACAGGTTCCTTTGCATGTCCCCACATCCATGTGGCTTATTAGTTACTACTCCTAGTTTTATATAATCTGCAAATTTCCTGAGGAAGTCATCCAGATCATTAACAAAGATGTTTAACAGTATTGTCCCTAGTATCAACCTCTGACACACACTGGTGACAGATGGCAGCCTTACTTGATGTAACAGCTTAAAAAAATCTAAGTAATCAGACTGAGTTTGTCGGTACAAGGTAAAATGGGCATTTTTGAAATACACTCTTGGATTTTAACACTGCCCTCTTTTAGTACCAGTCCAGATGCTTAAATTCAGATTTACCTTGTGAATTAGTGCAAAGTAAATAGGTTTGATATCCAGACTATATGTGTTTTTAAGTGAATGTTGTATTATCTCTGCATCCTAACTCTTCTATCCATTTCAGGACCCCCTATGAAGAGACGTTAATCTTTCATAAAATACTAACTGAATGATTTTATTTTTTTTGTTTTCACTTATACAGTTACCTAACTTAGCTCTTCAAAAACAATCACTTTCTTTAAAAGATAATCTTTGTAGTATGTTATTGTAGAAGTGTGCTTACATTCTATTCTATTTTCAGGCATAGTTGATCTCATAGTGTGTTCTTTACCACTTGACAAGAACCAAGAAGCAAACAATCTTAGTTAAATTGCCATTCCTGAAACTGAGTTTATTTATGTACATTTTCTATTGTTTTTAGAATTATATTTTCTCAGCTTATTCTCCCAGTCTTCTCAATATTGAACATGTTCCTGCACTTTGACTGATGTTTCTAATCAAGGCATCTACGTTTGTGCTATTTTGGGTAAGCCTGCATATATAGTTATACTTTCAGTTGTAAGATAAATTTAACTTTCTTTTCTCTAAGATTAAAAGTAGAAAAGAATTTACTAACATCTGCTAAAAATCTAGATCCAGCTTGCCAAATGAAGAACTATGCCTCCTCTGCATATGCCATATCATTTAAGATACTAACACCTTCATCAGACCCAAGCTTTCACAATTTGCAGGAATATTTTAGTTTGTTGACAGGTGCAAAATACATAAGACAAAGAAAATGTGATTATCCTGCATCAGGTTTTTTTGCAGATCTTTTTGGTTGGAAAAAAATCCCATATATTAGAGATTTTCCTCCTGGATATATTTTAACATTAAAACAAGTTACTTTTAAAAAGTGTTTTCTATTAGTCTAGAATGAATGAGGTTCTTCATCACTTACTTAAACTTGCAGAAAATCTCATTTTCCTAAAGGGGTAATTTCATCCTCATGTAAGAATTTATCTAGCTGTAACTAAAAAGAAGAATGAAGCCTTCATGAAAATCTATGGTCCTGTACAGATTTTGTGTTACTTTTGGTAGAGTTGAATTTGGCCCACTGAATATTGCTATGTATTATCAGTGTAAACAGATGAATTTTCCTGTATTTTCTGTGTCTGTCATAGATGAAAAAAATCTGAAGGGTATTAAGATTTTCTTTCTGTACTAATAGTTGCAGATATAAAGAACATTTGGAATTGACAGCATTGAAAGGATGACTAGTGCTTCAACTAACCCAGTGCTCAGAGAAAACTCAAAAAAAATACCCAAGGAATGGGGAAGCCAAAGATCAGTAATTTTAAACTATCACCTGAACAAAAACTTTTATATAATGTAGAGAAAATTTGGAAGCACTTTAAGGAGAGAAGTTTTCAAAATCTATCGCCTATGAGTATTAACTGATAGAAAAAAAAAAAAAACAAAACAGCTAGGCATACGTTGCATATCACTACGGGAAGAGACATCCTAAAGACTACATAACAGCAATAGAATTAGAAGCATTGAAGAATACAAGAGCAAAATACAATGAAGAGTATACAAGTAATGCTATTGTATACAGTGGCCACAGCAAATTCTCTATCCTGCCTTGAGACAGCATGCATTTTTGCCATGTAATTAAGTTCTGCAGCTGCTGAATTACTCCTTCTACACGAAAGATTTCTTGAAAGATTTGGAACAATTTGGAAAATTCAGAAATTTTGAAATAATATTGATTAGAAATGTAAGACCCATTATTGTGGTGTTGCAATGCGAAACAGATACCTGAAATGCACTTGCAAAAATAATATAACATACTTACAAAAGTATAGTCAAATTTTTATACAAGTTCATGGACAAATTGATTGATAATGTAAAAAAAAATAAAAATAACCAAAGATGAAAAATTGATATAGTTTTGGTCTTGAATAACTGAATACTAAGATTGGAAATTATTTGTGACGTTTTTTGCCCATAGTGATATTTTATAATTTTATGGGTCACACAAGATAGTATATGAATTTAAGAAGACATTATGTATAGCAGAATTTAAACAAGAGTCATAATAATAAATGTCCATAGATCCATGTATCAAGATCTTCCTGAAACAAGGGATACAAAGGCAAATAGTCTTTTGTGTTAGTGTCATGCCAAGTCAGAAACAGACTGGAATTGACCAACTGTTGTGAAGCTGATTAAACTTATAATACCAATATAATTTTATTAATGTAATATCAATATTTTAAAAAGACCACTTTTAATTATTTTTCATATTTATTTCCCTCTTCCTCTGTCTCACTTCTCTTCAGCATTCCAACAAACTTAATCCAAAAGAATCACATTTACATCTAAATTAATGACTTCCATTATGAGTAGTTTGCACTGTGAAAAGATTTTAATTTTCAAGTTATTTCATCTGTTTCCTAAAATTACATTTTCATATACACACACACACATATATATATGCACAAAATTTCCCAGATATGCAGTATAAACAGGAAAAAGAAAGTTGATGTGTCACTGGAGTTTGGAAAGAATTGGGTGACTGATTTCTCTCTTTTTTTTTTTTTTTAATGTATAATAATAGTCAATCACTAATATAAATCATAAATTATTTCCAATTTCTTACATTTTTTTGTTCTTCAGCGGAGTGAGGTTTTGAAACAACCTTCTACTAGGCACCATGAGAAGAGTTCATATATTGATAAAGCTTGTAGCTAATCTGATCAGTAAGTTAGTCAGTGAAAAGCCACAGGAAACATTGGATGATTCCTCCAATTTTAAAGAAGACATCTAAAATATGTGAGAGGTCCATTCTTGCTATGCTGGCTGTTTCCCTGCAGTGACTATAAAGGAAACATAGGCTATGACTCAGATGTGTGTGTCTATAGTAAAAATACCTAATAATGAGACAAACCTCTCCTCAAGTGACCGTTGCTAACTATGTATGATGTTTGAAGCATGAAATGAAAGGTGATACTCTCTCTAGCTTGCAGAATATTTGTGTTTGGGGTTTGTTTTGTTTTTTTTTAACTTGTATTAACAAGCTAATACAACAACCTATTCCAGGAGAACTCTATTAGGTACTGGCTTTCCTCAACCATGTCTTTTTTTGTTAGTTTTCAACCTTTGACATTTTTTTTGCATTTCTACATTTTTAAATAAATGGGAGTGCAGATGCTGTGTGGCAAATATAAGTCTCCTGCCAATAAGCTTGTTAGATATCCTTTTGAGGCTCTTTAAAGCTTGTTATGAACTGGCAGGGGTGCCCTAACAGCAGATTTAAATTTTGGAATTAGAGCCATAAAGGTTTAGGCCAAGCAGCATGTAATATTAAAAATCGGCAAAAATTTTTTTTTTTTTTTTAAGAAGTAAAATTTTGAAATAAAATCTAGAAAATATTTACTTTGAAGAAACTTCAGAAAGCCTATTTTCTCTGTACATTTTACACTTACTGAGTGAAATGAAACTCAGAGGCACAAAACACACTTGCTCTTCTTCCAGTAAGCCTTGGAAATATCAACTCTTGGAGTCTCCTAAAGGCAGCCACTAGAGGGAGCCATGTTCGGACGCAGTTTATTACATGCCCCTGCAAAGCTTTTTAAAATAACACAGCTGACGAACAAAATAGATTTTATTTTTTTATCTTTAATATTTGCTACAGAATCCTCACATAGGAAGCGAATTTAATATGGACACACCAGACTCTTTCTTAACTGAATACAATAGTCAATCCAAGGATTGCAGTAATAGCAACAGTAAAGGTGCTGCTGCAACATTAGGTTTGCTCTATTCTGTGATTTTTATGAACTAGACCCACCAACGGGTTTAAGCATTTCAAATTAACCTCATGGGTATTTTAGTATGCAGATCCAGAGCCACAAGGAGGGTAAAAAGCTGCTGTACTGTTGCTTAACCCTGTCAGTAACTTAGCAGTTGCTTTCATGTTCAGCTTCAGTGTTTCTGAGTGCTTGCATATAAGGAACTGGCCAAATCTAAGTGTTATAGGGATTGCCTTCTCAGTAATCAGTGACTGGTGTTTCTCTCACAATATACTAGAGGATCTGTAGGTGTTCTCACAGCTGAAATATTTAAAGCACAGAAAGATTGACTTCCCAGTGAAATGAAGTTGCAGCAATTTTGTTTGAAAACACAGCTGGAGCCCTTTCCTGGGGGTAATGGAGGTGAGCTCTTCACACTGAGTGGAGCATTGAAATAGCGGTTTGAGATCTCACACAATGGATAAAGAAGGGGGAAGGGAACACCGTAGGAGTAATAGTATAATAATAAATACCATTCTTGCATAAACCCTTCTTCATTTTGATACAGAAGTAAGCCACTGTTCATAAGGTATTACTTATGAATGGCCTATTCCATTCGTTTGTATGAAAGGAATAAGCCCATCACCAAGAACCCCCATGATGCCACTATGCTTCTTAGAGTGAGGCATACTCTAAGAATTACAGTTTTCACATATTATAGGCAGACTGAGATATGAATTAGATGCTGTGTTGCTCTTCAGCACTAAGAATAAGGAAATTTGGGGTAAAAAATGTCATGTAATTTTGAGATCTGGTGGTGCTTGTCAGTACTATATGCATATGTGGAAAGTGAAGCAGAGTTTAGGAGTCAGCAGAATCAGTGACTTTTAAACAAAAGTTTTCAGTATCACAACTTCGTAAACAGGGAATTATAGTGAAGTTGTGTTTTAAAAATGTACACATATAGGTATATTTATCTGTGGGAAATATTTCATGACTGGTTTTCTGTTCGGATTGGTGGAGGTCTGTCTTTCTTATGTCAAACCAATATGGGAATAATAAAAAAAAAAAAAACAAAACAGAACCCAAAAACAAATAGATAAACAAAAAAACACAGTACAAACTATGGAAATTATAAAGTCAGTAAAAAGGATTATTTTCATGAGAATAAATAATATTAAGTTTTAGGAAAAGAGTTTGCAGCCTAATATTGTAAGTTAAAACAGAAGTTAGAAATATATGTATGTAAACTATATATTACAATTTATTTCTACATTTCTTCCAGTATTTTCTTCTTACAGACATCACTGTAAATGCCAAATTGTGTAATTTTACCAGATATACCTCAGATTTTATCAAAAGAATCAATCTACCTTTTTCTTTTCAGATTCTGGAGAATCAAGTTTCTTTTGTTTTTGTGGTTTGTTTCTAGCAGTTATCTTGTTTTGACTGCATTTTATTCAGCATGTAATGCTAGTATTTCTATGTCATAAACATGAAACTATTTGCAGTTCAACAATAAGGCACTTGTACAAATTTCGAGTGTTTTTCACATGCTGTTCATTTGCGAGGGAGTTTACAGATCTAGACAAGTCACTTTCTGAAGCTTTTCTCTGCAGATGAGGGAACAAGAAACATGTCTCTTTTGTAACAAAAAATGGGTCTTGTGTATTGTGTGGATGTAAGCATTGAGGATTCAGGGAAAACAGCGAATTTCTCCTGGCTAATGATGCCATTGTAGGAGTGCCATTGCATCTCTAGCTAAGAACAGATGCATTTAATTAGCTGTATAAGGTGACTAGTTCTGAGACAAAATATCAAGTTCAAGATAATTATTCATGCAGAAACTGATCACTTTTTTTTTTTTTTTTTAATAATTTGTGGTGCAATTGATGAAAGCTTTTTCAAATTGGAATGTAACCTCTTGCAGGAAATAATCTGCCTGTTTATTTTCCAGATTCCATAACACTGGAGATTCATTTTTGCCAGGAACTTTGCAGTAACCTTACATGAAAGTTATTTGCCCATTCTCTAATAGAGTTGTGCATTAAATTTTCATTTTAATAAGGCTACTGTTGACATTTGAAAGGTACAACAATCTTCCTATCTGTGATGCAAACTGTGAAGCATATGACTAATAAGAACATAATGTTTTAGACTAGGCTGGATTGAAATGTTTTGTTTATAGATACATTTTATCTTAGACTCATGTATCATAACTGAAGAATCTTTCTATCATGAATTTTGGTACTGGACCATATGGCAGAGATGTATTTAAGACAGTGATATGTGACACGTATTTTGTGACATATGTTTTGTGACATGTAATTTCTATAAATAGCTACATACCTACAAGGTGTTATTTGTAATTTTTCTCTGCTGGAAAGAGACCAGAAATTCTCTGACACTTCATTATAGTTGTACTTGAAATTCATCACAAATGGATAAATTTTTGGAATTTTTACCTTAAGGTAAGAAGGCAGATATGAAGGCAGAAGTTCTTTCATGTTTACTGGATTCCCAAATGTCTTCATGGCCTAGTCATACAATCAATTCCTAAGGTATACTGTGCACACATATACAGAAATACACTGATAGAACAAAATTATCAAAGACATATTTTCTTCAGTTTTGTAAAATAGTTATCAAATTTTCCTGACATGATGCAGGGGATTACTGGAAAAAATAAATGTTTTTTCTACACAAGAAGGACTATATATATGATAAAATGTATCACATATCTGACTTAGAGTGAGTTTGTGTGTTAAAATTTGTTGCTTTCAGCTCATTGATGCAATAATTTAGATACTGAAATGTCAGCTATGAAGGGAGAGAACTGTATAGTATACCAAAAATAATGTTTTGTTTTTATGCCACTGGTGGGTGCTGTCTGGGAGAACAGTTAAGTTATTGACTCAAGGAGAAGAAAAATGAAAAACAATCTTAGACATCCCAGCAGAACTTATGGTAATATAAAAGAAAAACTAATGCTTGAGAAGAGTCTTAAGCCAATTTCCATATGTTGCTTTCTGTTCCAACCATTGTCATGTTTTCAACGGAAGTTAATGCAAACAAACCAAAAACCTCAGAAAGTCAGGTGCAACCAACATAAAAAGTCTTGCTGAAAACAAGTGAGAATGAACAGACTGTGATTTAAATGTTCTTTTAAATTTTTGGCAGCTTGAGATTTACTTTATATCCCATTTGTTCCTTTTTCTTTTAGTTATAGCAAGCAGGTAATGCTTCTTTTGCTGTGAAAAATGCTGTTGTTGCCAGCTTTGTCAGCTAAGCTTTATTTTTACAGTTCTGCTAGTGTCAGTTTGTCAACATAAAAGCTAAAATATTCTGAACTCAATCAAGCTTTCTCGGGCTTGTCTCTGGAGGTAGTATTAAAGGGTTTAGATAGCCTTATCTATTCAATGCTAAGGATGTTTGTAGCTTCTGTTAAGTGCACTCCAGTGCAAAACTTTTAACAGACTTCAATATGTCTGTCTGATCATATACATACTCCTTACCACATCATCCTAGAGATTTTTTTTATAAGGGCTTGCTAATATTGCTACCCTTTCAGACAGTTCCATATAGACCAATAACAGTAGCATAACAGGGGAATAAAACCAGACATTTGGTACCATGCTTTATTTTGGTATAGTTACTGTTAGATATTTTAGGAGATACAGGCAAGTTATGATGTGGACTGCCTACAGCAAAAAAGCAACAAGTGCATCAATCAAGAATTTTTCAGATTCAGAAAGTTAGACAAATTTTCTTTAATAAAGATATATGGTGTAGAACAATACTCAAAATTGAACACCACTTATCTTGCACAACTTTGAAGAATACAATTTTATACTTTAATGAGATTGTGTAGATTTGCATTAGGAAGGCTATTTGTATTAGGAAATGCTATTTCTATTGTTGGCTTCATATTGAATTATTTCTGTGAAGTGGAACAGCTCTGATTATGCTACCAACCTCCCCCTCCTCCAACTACTTTTAAATGCAGATTCCAGTTACAAAACAGCTTTTTTAGTTCTGCAGACAATGCTTTTCTTTCGGAATTTAAATAAGCGCACAGAGAAATTTGAGGTTAAACAATGCAATAACTGTTCCATTTTTATGATTTTTAAAGTAAATGATAAGCTTTTTCCAATGCCATGGTTGTATTTTCTGTGATTGCACTAGAGGCACTCTCATAGGCACTTAAATTAGAACTCTTTATCATCGGTTATTCAGCAAAATCATACTGCCGCATTCTGACATATCACTTCTGAAATCAAAAAGGAAAGAAAAACCAACATTCTACCTCTAGCACTGTCTTTTCCTACTAATTAAATTTTATAATGATGCCCTCTGCATGGAACAGGGATTTTTATTTTCAGTCAAAGTTATAATTTTTTACAAAGATGACACAGCAATGGAAGAGTTGCCATTCTGAAATAGAGCTATAGATAACTCTTAGCTGATATAATGCCTGTGGTGGTGGCCTATGCTCTATTATGGAAAATGAAAATGTTTGTAGTAAAGAAGAAAAAATAAATGTGTATTTCTGACATTAGTTTTTTTGTGAGGTTAAAATGTTGGATGGAAACTTACACTCAAGTTAATATAACTACAGAACTTTCTCAGTCGGCAAAAATTAATGACAAGGCATAGAATACTGCAATTGAGCTTTGCCCATGGGAATGGTAATATTCAGTTCACCCTTTGTCAGGGATGGATTCCAAGCAGACAGCAAATTACTGTTTTTCATTAATATGGTGTTATTTGACAATACTGAACAGAAACTCTGTGAGTAGTCTTTTCTTGCAAGGAAGGAGATTAGTTCTGGGTTGATTTATTTACACAGGTAAAAAAGTGTAATATTTCTGTGCCGAACTACAGAATTAGGGTTTTTTTAATTTGTTTTCTGTAGTTGTTAATTTATTTTTTTCTCCCTGGCATTGTCACATGCAAAAATGTATAAATAATATGAGGAGTAGAGACTCTGTCTTCCTTTCCACTCACTGACTAGAGGAACAAGAAACACTTTGTCCTTAGTTGAGTCCTTATTAAGTCATTCAGATTGGAATTTATTTTCCCATTTATTTTTCTACTTAAACAGACTTAATACAAGTGATGGGATATTGATGCAAACGTCATCGTAGGCGCACTTTGCAGAGATAAAACTGTTTTATGCAGTGAAAACTATGAACACTGAACTAAGACCTTGAAAATGTCAATCACACCCAAAACTACTCCAAGAAACCAAATGCACAGGACCATCAAACATTTTATGACTCAAACTGCTTTTTGAGCAATTCTACGGAAATAGTGGAAAGACATTACGCTTAGATGACAGGTATAATGACAAGACTTGCAATGTCTACCATGACAAGTGCAAGGTCCTACACCTGGGTAGGAGCGATCCCAGGCACAGCTACAGGTTGGGCAGAGAAGAGATTCAGAGCAGCCCTGCAGAGATGGACTTGGGGGTGTTGGTCGATAAGAAAATGAACATGAGCCGGCAGTGTGCGCTTGCAGCCCAGAAAGCCAACCATATCCTGGACTGCATTAAAAGGATTGTGACCAGCAGGTCAAAGGAGGTGATCCTGCCCCTCTCCTCTGCCCCCATGACACCCCACTTGGATTATTGTGTGCAGTTCTGGTGTCCTCACATAAAAAGGACATGGAATTGTTGGAACAAGTCCAGAGGAGAGCCACAAGGATGATCAGGGAACTGGAGCACCTCTCATATGAAGATAGGCTGAGAAAGTTGGGGCTGTTCCTCCTGGAGAAGACAAGGCTGCATGGAGGCCTCATAGCAGCCTTCCAGTATCTGAAGGGGGGCTATAGGGATGCTGGGGAGGGACTCTTCATTAGGGACTGTCGTGATAGGACAAGGGGTAACGGGTTAAAACTTAAACAGGGGACGTTTAAACTGTATGTAAGGAAGAAGTTCTTTACTGTAAGGGTGGGGAGGCACTGGAATGGGTTGCACAGGGAAGTTATGAATGCTCCATCCCTGGCAG
>JANHGB010025556.1:0-24383 GCA_026283785.1 Coracopsis vasa | reverse complement strand
TCTGTGCTCCACGGTCTCCTTTCATTAGTTCCATGTAGTCGTGGCCTCCTGCCTCTTCTAGAAATGTTCCCACAATATTTGTCTTAAGTTTTGAAGCATTTGATTGAGTTGACTGCTTGTAAATGGTCCCAGATTATTCTGTAGCATGATTAAATCCTTCCAGTCTACAACTACAATACATTTTTCTTATTATTTAATACAGGATACACAGAAATAAGCAAAGATAGGGCTTTCTCGTGTATACAAATAGGGATCTTTTTTTTCAGGTTACCCTTTCCTTCAGCACCTGTTAAAGTTTTGGAAGCTATTATTACAGATTCATATTAAGAATTAAAATTCACTTCTGTCTGGTTGTGGTGTCTATATGAGTATATTTCTATTAATAAAAAAATATAAAAAAGTGTCCATACAAAAACAAAGCGAGAAGACTATGGCCATTCCATCCCCACTTGAACAAAATGGAGATATAGTAATAATCCTGGAGATGCCCATAGGGTAGCTCTTCTTCCAAAGGAAGAGATACTGCTTTAGCAGGGTAGTATACTGGGATGTGTGCCTTCCATACAGGGCAATGGCCAAGATGAGAAGCAACAAAAATGTGCTTTCAGCCCCTGCAGCCATTCCAGCTGAATTACTAGCTTAGATGATTAATTCAAAATGGCAGACTTCATATAGCAAAGTTTTATGTCACTTATGATACAGATTACTCAGATTTAAAGTGACAATACAAGATTCAGAAGATGATAAAACTGACAAAATGCATTACTGAAACACACCAAAAACACCTACTTTACTGACTTATTTCTCTTCTATGAAATCAATGGGCAAACTCCCACTGAACTAAAGAGCAGAAAAAGCCCTTAATGCTTCAAGTTAAATGTTACTTAAAATGAGGAAGTAGAGTGATAAAGTGTCTTTCACACTTCTCCTTCCCCCACAACCAGATTTTGTATCACTCCATTCATCATAGCAGAAAAATATCTTAGAGAAATAACTATTTTGATAAAAATTGAAAAAAGGAGTGCTTTAAGTAATCTGCTAAATTTCTACATTTTTGGGGTGGGAAAGAAAAAAAAAGGGAGGGAAGATTTAGTTGTTATGCATGATTCAAATGATTCTTGGTATTGGAGAAGTAATTAAAAATATTTCTGGACCATTACTGTTTAAAGACTGCCTGGTTTTGTTAAATGAGATTTTGCTCTCATTTTTATTCTTATGGAGCAAGTCAAATAATTAAATTCATAATTAAATTCACAGTTCCTTCAAAGAACAGCCATTCTCAACACTGATATTTATTCCGACTGTTTCACAGGCAGTAAAAACAAAAAAAACAAAGAAAAACCATGGGGAAAACAAGTTGCAAGGTTGTATGATATTTTTCCTATTTCTGGTCATACAGAAACTTTAGCAATCTATCAATTCCAACTTAAATTACAAAGAAATTAACAAAACCCAAATGAACAGCTCATTCAGTTCTTTTCAATTTTATTCGCCTTTTTTTTGAAGAAGAAGATTTAAAGAAGACAAAATTAGTGAAGGCAATCCTTTAAATTTTGAAGCTGATTTTAAATGTTTTTGATGTTTAAGTCCAGAAACTAGCATTTTTACGAAGTTCAGAGAAAGGACATGAACTCCTGCAGACTTAATCTAAATCTTTTCACGTCACTGACATTCACAGATGCTTTTTCTTAAACTTCAGTGACACTTTGTCACATTTTTACATGCCAAACTCCTCGTGTGTTATCATTCTACAGAGATTTATTTATTTTGTAATTTAATAGCAAAAGAAATAAATACAGCTGGAAAAATGAAAATGGGAACTGTTGTTACATAAGGGATTGAATAAGTAGTTAGCAGCCTGGACATGTTTATCAGCCTTGAATGGAAATATTTAGGAAAAGTAATTTTCCTGTGCCTTTAAACAAAGAAAAACAATTAAAATGGCAGGGGAAAATGATCACTGTTTTTTGTCTGTTTTTTTTGTGGGTTTTTTTTGGTTTTGGTTTTGTTTTTTTTTTTTCTTTTCCTAAAGAAGTCTTGGTTACTAAATATTTTATTACTGCAGCTCTAATGCAGGAATGGTATTTGAATAAGATGAGAAATCTGGGCTTAAAGGATCATCAGGAAAACAACAATTTCTAAGTGGGAGGGATAGCATGTTAAGGAGGCTGATATGATATATTGCTTACTACATTGTGCACCTGCAATTGGTAGCCATAGTTACATAATTACTGCATGTTGGGCCTGGGACAGAGTGACCCTCTTGAAACAATAAGGAATTCATGGGCACAGCCAGATACTGATCTTGGTTGAAAGATTGAAGAAAAGCATTCAGGATTGGTAGTATTAAAGGATTAGTTATTTAACAGCTTGGCAAAGTAAGTATTCCATTACCTAACTTGGCAATGAAACTAACTTTTAAGGTGTCCTGAAGCACTATAATGAATTACCTTCATTATAATACTGACAATCACACCCACAGGTCAAAAAGACCCTGGCCCAGGTGCAGACTTCTCCTCTGAGCAGGCATAGTGATTAGAAGAAATGACACAGCAAATATTATAATTGTACGTACATTACAACCAATCACTGTAATTGAGAGGGTACTACTGTGTAACTTTTGTATATAAATGTAATGAGAAATACGGCATTGGTGTGCTTGACTTGTGGAAAAGTCCATGAGGCATCCAGGCCTGAATTAAACACAGTATGTCTCCTGAGCATGTGGGATTACTTTACTGCACACCAGGCACAAATCTGGTTTTCAAAAAACAAAACCACAGAACGAGATGAAGTAGCACCAGGTATGTATACCAGAATGTTTTTTAATTTTTAACTGAAACATGCAAAAACACCTTTATTTGATTGTTTAGATACAAAAAAAATCATTATAATAATTTTCCCTGATTTCTACAGTCATCAGCATAGTTAAACATGAAAACATACACAGGCACTCAGGTGAGACCTCACAGCAATTATTCAGTACCTAAAAGGGCCTACAAGAAATCTGTGGAAGGGCTTTTTACAAGGGCAGGTAGTGATAGGGCAAGAGGGGAATGGCTTTAAACTGACAGAGGATAGATTTAGATCAGACATTAGGAAAAAAATCTTGATTATGAGGGTGGTGAGACACAGTAACAGGTTGCCCACAGAAGTTGTAGATGCCCCACCCCTGGAATTGCCTAAGGCCAGGTTGGATGGGCCTTTGAGCAACCTGGTCTAGTGGAAAGTGTCCCTGCCCATGGCAGGTGGATTGGAACTAGATGATCTTTAAGGACCCTTCCAGTCCAATGAACACTTCACTAAATACCACATTTGTCAGAAATAGGCTGATGAATAAGCCAGAGCCTTAAACCCCGTTTGTAAATTTATGTAATTTATGAGTTTAGACCATATTAACTCTTAAAACCATGATCTCAGGCCTGCAGGATCACCCTAGCTTGATATTAAAAAGTGTCTGCTGCATCCTTGTCCCTGCTCATCTTTTCCATTCAGCAATTCTAATGGCTTTGCATATTGCAGTGAATTCCAGATGGGCTCCTTTTTCTCCTTGGGAAAATCTTCTCTTTATTACTTCTGAAGGTAACTCAGGACCCTTTCACTGGTGCTAAGATATTCTTTTTTTCTCCAGGAAGCTTGCAAATCTCTAACAAATTCCCTGTTCTGCCATTTAATACAAAACTTCTCCCACTTGTGCATGTTGTTTTGATCTTAGGGAAGTGTGATTTCTCCCACCCCTGACTCAGTGAAACGCAGCGAAGGCAAGACAGCCAGGGGACTTTCTTCCCTAACCATCTTCTTCATTCTAATAAATTACGCATTGTACAATATGCATACAAACAAATACATATACACAAAATAGTATATATGTACTCTAACTGATGAATTGGTAGTTGATCAATTTTAACATCCATCCTTCCAAACAGCATCTTAACCACTAGCGTAAAAAATAAAATAAAATCAAATAAAATAATAAAATAAATAAAATAAAATAAAATAAAATAAAATAAAATAAAATAAAATAAAATAAAATAAAATAAAGCTAAAGGAAAATAAATGCTTACAAACGTTATGACCTAAAGAATAGTAAACACTTTGGCTTCCAAGTGTTAATTTGGAAGCCTATGATTTTTCAGTCTGATAGTGTTGCTTAAGACCAGTTACTGTTGGTATATGCAACAGTTAATCTCCAGAGTGTTTCTGGAAGGCCAGAGAAAGTGGAAAGCGATCTTCTTACATTCATCTGTTACTAAATACTTGCTTTTGCAGCCCATGCAAGAGAAGCCCAGACCTCTGGCAAGTGACCATTTTCTATGTATTTAAAGCTAGGCCAAGAGATGTGGTCTCTCCAGTAATTGTCTTGAACAACATCCAAAGGGCCACAAAGGAGAGAATTTGTTTTTCTTTTCCTGGTCCTTGAAAGATCACTGTTAGCTTCTTCTATCCTGAAATATATTTTTAAACTGTATAATGGAGATTTGGAGTTCAAAATATGAGTAAAATATGTAACATTTAACAATGTGCCTTATTTCCTGAAAAAGGCAAACCACCCTCTCCTTTCACCATAATCACTTTGGTCATTATGGGCTTGGCAAAAGGAAAGAACATTTAGTAATGGGGCCAAATAGGAGGTACATGAGGGATGGTGATTGTAGAACACACCATTATGTTTTGCTTCTGGAGTTTGAGGGGTACAGCACATGCTCCTGTTCTACACTAGAACCATTCAGCTCATGACAGATGATATTACCAGAAAAAGAAAATATTTACAACTCTCCTTCTGTGTGCTCTACAGGCACAGTTAAACCATCGAGAAAGAGCAGGAAAAAACTGACGTGTGAAAGGTCTGAATCTGAGCCAGTTAATGACCCCACATTTATCACCTTTCCTTATGCTGTCAGTATAGGTAGGGCATGCCAATGAGAAATGACATTTCAAGGGGAACTCTATATCTTATAAAGTGCCTACAGTAAACACTGGGTAAGCATGTGGCAGGAAGGGCAGGAATCTACTACCAAGGTACCTTTCCCACGGATGTGAGGGGAGAGGTGGAAAACCTGATGCATTCCCCTGCAGCATTCAGATAAGATCTCCAGTGGGCCGATCAATGTAAGTAAATGTTGCATAAACGTGGACAAAGGTTTTAAAATCTTTTCAATTCAAGTAATCATAGCAGAAGGGAATATGTCTGCAAATAATTTTATCTGCCATATCTGAATTTTATTTCCTGTGAACAGTAACATGACTTGAACAATAAAAACCTGACAGCATTTTTCTCCAATGGTCAAAAAGTTTGTTACAAACAAAGCCAAATTCACTAATTATTGCCATACAGAAGCAAGTAGATTCAAGTTCCCCAAAGGTGCAGTCTGTCTTCACAAAATATGACAAGTACCATGGAAACAGTAGAAGTTTCTGCAAGATGCATGAATATTACTGTTTAATGAACTTTAGCTTTGTTTATACCTCAATACAGATATTTTAAACCATATTTTCTTCATCTTAACCTTACCTTTTTCACTCTCTCTAATTATGTCACTGCTCTATTTTGTTTCCTCTCAAGGGGACATTTACTCTCCTCAGAACATCATTAATTAGAATTTGTTTGTGGCATCAGCTGTCACTCATTATGAGATTCTAAACTCCCGATAAAAGCATTTTTCTTTAATTCCTTCAGAGCATTTCTTTTAAACCCTTAATGTTCCATTTATCCCTTGTTTCTTACTAAGAAAATAAGGTGGTTGTAAAAATGAGGTTATTCTTTTTTCCATAATGTGTGTTTTTAAAGAATATGTTGTCAGTGCCGTGCTTACATAATGAAGTCTGTTGTTGCCAAGGTACTGTTTCTTACAGAACCAGATGCATATAGTTTTACTGAAGAAGAAATAAGTTATTTTATAGTTGTGAAGCCGGAGAGTGTATCAAGAACGCTCATGACATAAGAGTCAATTTGAACCAACAATAAAACAGCAGAGAAACTGTGGGTAAGCTGAAAGTCCTCTTCTTACAAAAAAAATATGTAGTAATTATTTTGTATTTATATTTTTTCAATTAGTACTTTCTCTTAAATCACCCTAGAAATAAAAAGTAAATAAATAAATTTGAACAATAGTGATATTTTAGATCATAATTTGTTCTTTTAGAACTGCAAGAAAAATCATTGCCAACGATGGATATCTTGTCAGATGTGGTAAGAGTGTACATTTTATGGCCTGAATTACAATTACGCTAGTCTAAGTACTCCTCATCCTCTAACAAATTTTCAGTAGACTGAGTGTCACATAAGAAAGAACTGGTGAGAGCCTAAGTTTAAGTACCAAGAACATTAATTCATCTATTATTTTTGTTGTTGTTTTTTAATCCAGATTTTTTTGTGTCAGTTGTTAGCTATAATGAACTCAAGCTCTGAGCCTTGGCTTTAACTGTGAACCTAAATTGAAGATATAATTGGAAAAACAGATTTTGCAAGCTATCTAATGGAAATGCAACATCTTGCCAGAGAACATGGGAGTCTAAAACAGAACAGGGCACAGCTGCTGTCCTGAAGTATTTCCTAATGAGTGGATATTGGCCTGTATTTTAGCACCTGATCTTTTGACCACAATGACATGCAGGTTTTTTTAAAGTGCATTTTAGATCATAGATCACTCCTCTTTCACAGTTTTCTATGCTGTGGAATTGCATTTCAAGAGAATAATGTACCAAAGAGGATCAGATGCTGTGCAAGATACCATGATTACTTTGGAGGAAAATGCATGTAATGGTGACATCTGTTCTCATGTTGCATCTGAAATGCTAAATTGATTTTTCCTAATGAAAGCAAATAGATTATTATTTATTATGCCAAACAGACCCTCCCGCGGGGGGGGGGAGGGTGTTGTTGTTTAGTTGGTTGGTTTTTAACCTGGATTATCTGTTAACTTCCTGTATCTCTTAACCCTTCTGGGTCAACAGTGTCAGAAAATGTTTCATGGAATTTATGGGAAAAATTTCAGTAAAAGTTTGAAAATTTTTAGGCTTTTAAAATACCCAGTTTCAGGATATCATAATTGCTAAAAAGGAAAGCCAGAAGGAACTTTATAAGGTTATTGTAAGGCAACAGGCCCCATATATTACAAATTATATCTTAAAGACAAGGAAAAATAAAACCATATTTTTAACTTGCAGAATAATCCTGATCTTATGTCTTTTTTTTTTAATGTATTCCTTGGCCTGTTACTTCAGGAAATACAGTAGTTAGACTGGTGAATTGGATTTTTTATTGTTTGGGTTTTTTTTCCCAGCTTAATTTGGAATAGGCTGCAGAAACTGATAATTAATATGATCATATAAAATAGAATGCAGAAATTCACAGAAACAAAGAGGTATGACATAATATAGCACCAAAAAGTAATTTCTCATAAGAAGTTCTGTTTGGATTTTTTTGTTTTGGTTGGTTTGTTTGTTTGTTTCTGAATACTTTTCATTCTGAATTGTCTCTCTATTATATTCTACCTTGCATTATGTCTCATCAAGAAGCTAAATGTTAAATCTTCACAGCAGAATATAAGAAGTAGAGGCTGCAGAAACTGCAGGATTCATTGAAGTTATTAGAAGCAGCCAATGCTCCGCATTTCAAAAATCAACACTGAAAGCCTTCTACATTCAAAATGCATTGCTGGCCTTGGAACTGTTTCTGCCACTGACAAGGGAACATCCACAGCTCTGAAAACACAGCAGTAACACTTTCCTTGTGACATTTTCTGTTGGCCATGTAGTGCAGCATCTTTGAATGTGCTTCATTTTCTGAATGTGATTCATATGTGCTCTTCTTCTACAACATAATATTGTCTCAGATGTTAGAAACTCTGCATTACGAAAATTGCTTCTGAAGCTTAGTCCCTAACTTCAAATACTGCAGCTCTGTGTGTCACAACACCTACATCTTCTTTTTTTTTTTGAAATCTAGCCACAGAAAATGAGTTTTGCAGGCAAGGTCATGAAGTGAATCATGAAAACAGTCTGAATTCCTGTCTTAATTTCACTCTCAGCAGCAGGAAATATAGAGAGTAAATATACATACTGATAAATAAAAAGAACAAAGAAGCAAATTTAAGCACTTGGATCTCTGATCCTCAACACCTGGGACCACGCCAGCTAGTGTTCTCCAAGATCAAGCTGTCTGTAAGGTGTTAAAAAGATGATGCCTCTTTGCCTCATTGCCAGAATTCATTTTCATAATCCTTTGTTATTAACCAACATGGAAAGGTGGGATCAATGCTCTATAATGATCAGTATAAAGCTATCCTCAGTGGCTACTCATGAAAGTACTGGGTAGAGATTTCTGCTGTCTCAGGTAGTCCAGGAAAAACAAGAGGATGAAGTACCCAGTCCCATCCACTTAGGCCAGTTGATTGACAAGCCACCTTTAACAAAGAGGGCAAGGTCTTATTTCACATTTCACAAAATAGTGTAACTCATTGATACACACCACTTAAAAGTTAAAAAAAAAAAATTCTAGCTACTGATTTTAGATAGACAAAGGTAGTCTTTGATAATTTAGTCCATTGCTTTTGACATCAATATTAGTAGATGAGTGCTATGTGCAGTATTTTTAAGGATTTCAGGGATAAAAGAGGACAAATAGTGGCTGTCTGAAAAATTAATGAGTCTCTGATAGTCATGAAGGCATTTGTTGAGGAAATATTGAAGAGAAACCTGATCTAATAAAATACATATGTAATTACTGCACACAAGCTGATTTTATTAACAATCTGCACACGAAGGCTGTACATCACTCACTGTATGTTAACATTGTAGTAAAAAATAACATACAGCATAACTGTAGGCTGTCAGAGTCTTTAAAAATCACAACAGTCTTCACAGTCTGATATGTGCGCCAGCACCTCAACACCACTCCCATGCAGCCAGATTTTTCCTCAGGCAGAAGAAACAGAGAGATCACTTTAAGCATATTTTGTGGTTTAACTCCGGTAGGCAGCTAAGCATCACAGAACTGATCACTCACTTCCCCATAGTGGGATGGGGAAGAGTTGGAAGAGTAAGAGTGGGAACATTCGTGGATTGGGAAAAAGCTGCACATGCAAGCAGAGCAAAATAAGGAATTCATTCATCACTTCCCATGGGCAGGCAGGTGTTCAGCCATCTCCAGGACAGCAGGGCTCCGTCACACATAACCGTTACTTGGGAAGACAAATGCTATCATTCAAAATGTCCCCCCTTGCTCCTTCTTCCTTCAGCTTTTATTGGCTGTGTCCTCTTCCAACTTCTTGTACACCCCCAATCTACTCACTGGTGGGCTGGTATGAGAAACAAAAAAGGCCTTGACTCTCTGTGTAAGCACTGCTCAGCATGCTTTGTTATTGTTTTGTAATCAACACTGTTTTCATCACAAACCCAAAACACAGCACCTTACAAGCTGCTATGAAGAAAAATAATACAGCCAAAACAATTACAGCACTCAAACCAGCTGGGCTTCTATCACAACTGTCGGACCTGAATTTGATCCTTACACTCTTTGCAGTGTATTTAAGCCACATTCCTACAAATTTATTCCTATTAGTCCTGCAGAATGACCTCTCAAGGCATCCAGAGTAGTTTCCTACCCTCAGTCCGATGGGATACTTTTTTTCATATGTACAGTTACTGTCCTTTTCTCTCTCCAGCATAGCAATGTCACTCTGCACTTGCTTTACTCCGTACATCTGTTGGGAAAGTGTTATATAGCACTGCCACCCAGGGGAAAGGAGGCAGGTGAGCATCGGTTCATGTGTGCTTGTATTCAACCAGAGGCAAAGCCTGGCATCAGAAAGCACATTCCTCTCACCACAGGTGGCAGGAGAATGACTGACTGACTGGCCCTTTGAAGGATTAATGATCTGCCTAAAAATACAACTGTACCTGTTGGGAACGATAGGTATAATAAACTGCAGATAAAAAGTATTACCTTGGTAAGTGGCGTTGAAATTATGTTTGCTTGTCACAATGTTTTTCTAAATAGCAGTCCCTTCTATTAAGGACCTGAATTTGCACAGCCACACTGAATTGAGTAGTATAGATGGGGTTGCAGGCTCTCATTCAGAGACAAATGGGTACCTCCACACAACAATTCACCTTTTTCTTATGTAGATGCACAAGACTGGTTTATCCAAACTATTTCAAAAGCGGTCTACTTTTCCCTATTGATGATAAGGGAATTATAGGAAGACTAGGTCAGGTGTAAATGAAGATCCCTGGAGAGTGACAATAGGCACAGGTTATTAAGGCTGTGATTATGCTGTCTTTCCCAGAAACTCTGAAATTAAGCTGAAATAATTTGGGCCTTCTGTTGATATTTTGTTACAAAGTCACTGAATTAGGGTGCGATTACTGTAGACTAGAAGTTGGTGAAAAAAAATGACAGCAAGTAGTAGCTGGGCCACCAGCTATCTATTATTGTTACTACATTTCTTCCAACAATTTATGAATGGGTGTGGCAGAGAGATTGAGAACTCAACTGATGTTTCTCATCCAGTGTCTCTCTTGGGTGTTAGCTGCTCGTGTGTCTTTTGTCAATACCAAGTTGCTGTCATGGAAGTTTATGATGAAGTGAGAGATGTCAATAAATTCCAAAACCAGTGACTTAAAAGAAAAATAAAATCTTCCTAGTCATGATTTTCCAGTGAGCACTGTTTTGTTTGCAACACAGATAAACAAATATTACCTTATTGGTTTAGGATTATAAATTTGAGAAATCTTGATACACTAGTTAGCTATCTGACACAGAGCACACAGAGTTTAACAAATTAAGTACACATATAATTTCAAATCCAAACATTTATCTTTCTTTTTTCTCTCTCTCAATCCCAGTAAAATGTCAGAATCACTTCTCTTTATTATTGCAGGAAAAGTTTGGTAATTCTTGTGTCATCCTATCTAGATCTGCCAAGCACAAATAAGAATTTTTTGTTACACAATCTGAGAAATTAGACAGAATTAATTAAAGTTCTATTAGCATCTGTTTTAATGAAATCTGTTCTTACCTATACATTGGTGATATATATTCTAGTTTATAATACAAAGAACACATTTTCTTTTTTTCAATTTTTTCTTTCTATTATAAAAATAACAGTATATTTGCAATTATTTTTATAATTTTTATAATTCTTTTTATAATTTTAATGTAATTCTTTTTATATAACTTTTTAAATTAATTGACAGTGTTACATGTTGTCTAATCAACCACCAAGTGGAGCTCTAACCTAGGAAGACAATTGATCATTTTACAACCACTGCAGATGCCAATAGAGGTTTTTCATGAAGCAAGCTAAAGTAAACAGATAAAAAAAGAGAAAGAACCAGCTGCACCCTGTGCCAATTGCACCACTTTACACCTTCAGAATCTGTTTTGTCTGTAACTCACAGTTGCAGTCAAGTGCTGAAAAAAAAAAGCTCATTACAGGCAAAGCAGAATAGTGATTCAAAGTAGCATGGAATTGTACTGCAATAGACTGAAGATTTTACTTCAAAGCTATTATAATTAATGAAAATGATGCTCAGTCTCTTGAATGTTGTGTTCATGGATTCAAGTTACAGATAAAAGAAACTGACATACATTGTATGATAGTTAAAAGAACTGAGTAAATCCTTAATAATACATATTTAATTGCTATGATTAAATTGAGAGAGACTTTTACTTACACTTAAAAGTTGAATGACCTATTTTAGAGGACCGTATAATGTTTCAATAAACTGGGCCAAATTCAAACGATTGATATTCATAAAAATTTGTTATGTTTATTATTTGGCTGTTTGTAATATATTCTTGTGACTATTTAAATTCATGTTTGGAACTGAATTATTAACTTAATGGATGGAATACATTGTATTGAATTTTAATTGCTATTGTGTTTTGGTTTTGTCTGTTGGTTTGTTTGTTTCCAGAAAGATTCTGCTTACTTACCTATTTCTTTTAGCTTCTTCCATGGACAAACTATATTCTGTTGCACTTATCCTACACACATTTGAGGATAGGACTTGAGACAGCTTTTGATTTGCTGGGTCAACTTGTGCAGCTCAGTCAACTTCTCACAACATGTGTGTACATTCACTCCCATCTCTTCCTCTCCCCTCAGTTTACCCTCACTGAAGGCAATCCAGAGGTCACCCCATGCCGAAAGCCATGCAGCAATATAGATGTCCCAATGTAGGCAGGTGGGAGACTATGATTGAGAAACATTGAAAAGAATAAACCTACCCTGCAGAGTGTGTGCGTATCACACAGGTACAAATGAACACACATGTGTGTGGCTTTTAGCATTTACCAACCTGGACTAATGTGCAAATAGGGTAAGCAGTGAGGGAGGCACGCATGAAAGAGGCTGTAACACTGTGCTAGATACTGGAGATACCGGAGAGTCTGCAAATTGGCTACTGAAGGGACCAGAAGGTCTGAGTCAAGTATTGTGGGGCCTGAAAGTTAACCCTATCTGCATGTGATGTCTGTATGTGACTCAACTGGAGCTGAGAGGATCCAAGGGCCAGCTGCTGGCCAGCTGCCAGGGTCTAAGTGCAGCTTTTGGAAAGGAATGTGTATAGACTTGATGTGTAGATTGTTGGTGATTTAGAAGGAAATTAGCACACATTGCACATTAATCTAGGGTAAAAAAGACTAGTTTTTTTAAAAAAGTGAATTTTTCATATTAAACATAAAGTTATATTAAAAGAAAAAAAGGCAATACTTTTAAGCAAAGACAATGATCAAATAATTGATGGTATTGGAAGACAGAGGAAATAAACTTAGAGTTAAATTTGTTTCTTTGCGGTATGTGTCCCATTATGAATATTTTTTTTAAATGTAAAATCAGTGTTTTTACCTTTATACCTTTTTTCCTTGAAATGTTTTACCTTGGTGTCTTCTAGCTTGTTTCTGCTAATCCATGATCTAGCACCAGTCATTTCCCTACCCATACTATTTCCACTTGAGAAGCTCAAAGTTTTCCAGAATAGTTTAAGATCTGCAACTGTTCCAATAATTGCATCAGAGGGTGGGAAGTGGAAAATCTTCTTTTAAAGTTTCACTGACAGTGAATTTGTGCAATCTGGCCTTATTGTATTAGTTCTCAACTAAATCTTCAAGTCTTTCTTTTCTTGGAAATGTTTTAATGAGAATTTCAATTTATTTTTATGTTGTCAAGATGTAGTAGGAAGCTATGATAAAATATTCAAGTTTCAAGTACTCTGAAATGTGTTGATATTTTCATTAGAGACTGGTCTGTATCATCACTTAAACTATACTTTTAGAAACTGTAAATTATTGCTAGCTATTGTAGTAGATATATTGCCATGAGCAAGGGCATGTTTTATAAACTCACTCAGCTGTAGAAAGACATTTTATCTGACTACACTGCTTTTGACTGCCCTTGAGAGCAGATACATTGCTTGTCCAGTCAGTAAGCCTGCAGGTACAGATGAAGGTCATTCCTGAAATATAATGGAGTCTGTCTGCCTTGCAGCTTTAAAACATTCACAAACTGTGTCCACCTTGATAGGTTTGCAGGCACATCCTCAGAGGCTGCTTATAAGGCCATGGATCATTACAAACATAGTATGAAGTAAGGTGTTCAAAGAAAATTTGCTTTATCTGCCTTCTTTAGCATTAGAACAGCTCTGCCTCCAGTTTTTTCTTAAAGGATATAAGCACTTCAATCCTATTCTCAAGTCAAATTAAACAATTACAAATGTCTCTAACTTTTTTTCTCTGAAGAGTGGAAATGACTGAACAACAAAAAAAAAAAAGGTGATTTTGGAAACTCACAAAGGATGGAATTTGACTGTGAATTTATGTGGAAACAACAGAAACATTAAAAAAAAAAAAAGAAAATCAGTGACTATGGGAAGAAATGGAAGTAATTAGGCTTGAAATATTTACTTTGCTCTCCTTATTTAAACAGAAGTGGATTTGGAAGTGGTGTAATTCACTTACTTTTACAGAATGATGCTAACTGCTATAGGCCAAGAAACTGGCCCTGTTGGTGTTTAAAATTTTAATATTGAACAAATGAATTAAATCATTTGGGAATGTTTTGAAATAAAATATGGCTGTGACTTCACAATTTAATTAAATATTTGATAGCTCTCCCATTGTAACTGCCAGATATCTTTAAAGTTAAACATAGAGAGCAATTAGAAAAATCATTTGGGAAACCAGATTAACATTAAGGGACAGATCCTCAGCCTATGTGAATTTGCCTACTTCAATTAGTTTTAATGAATCTGTATTGCACTACACCTGCTGAGCATTCAACCCTAAGAATTTATAAACTCATGAATTCAAAGGAAGACCTTGTCTCCCAAAAGTAATCATGTATTATAACTATAATTTTAGCAGACTTGGATCATTTCTTGAAATCACATTATATTTGTATTACATGTACACAGATTAAAAACTGAAGTGACTACTGGGTTCATTACAGAATAGGTGCGTGACATTCTGAAGTTTATATTATACCATGGGACACAATAATAACTCTCTGAACACAACTGAAAGATTATCAAGAACTTTAATTAATACTGAAAAGTAAAAAATGAGCATATTTTATTCTAAGAGGTTAAACACAGTAAACTGGGTCTTAGGCTACTTTGGTGTTTAAGTTTTTGTCTATTCAGACTGCAATAACTCACTGACTTCTACATTTAAATTGGTACATTAATTTATGAGTACGCATATATATTCCTTGCTAAATAAAGACTTTCCTTAGGAATTAAAAAACATTTCAATGTAGTTTATTTTTGAGTGTTTCAATGAGAAATTAATCTAGTGTAACATCAGAAAAAAAATGGAAGAATGATAACAGAAGTATCCTCCAGACATAAGTATATAAAAAGAGTCATACTCTGATTCCCAAATTGATTGATAGCTTGACTTCGCAAATAAAAATTTTAGAAGGGTTTTAACCATGCACACTGCAATCGCGAGCAGGACTAAAAGGGCAATGTGGGATAGGCAGATCTGAGTGAAAAAGGGCTGCTTGGTTATACATGATGTTTCCAAACAAGACTGTCATCTCCTGGGTCAATTCAAAGCAACTAAAACTCCTGAACCGCCTCCACGCAGGGTTCAGTCTGCGGCTCCCAGTGCACCTTTATCACCTGCCGTTTAGTCCCTCACCTGTCGTTACAAGGCTGCGCGAGTGTGAGGAAACCCTCTGAGCATGCGCAGAGGATTTTTTAGGTGAGGTGCAGCATGCGCGGAACTGGCCCCACCCTTTAAACCTGCAGTTTATCTGCCAGGGCCTAGATAAGTAGGACAGTGACAGCAAAGTCCTCAGGTCGTAGGTTTGATTAGAGTGTCCTTCTCTAGATGGAAAGCCTTGCAAGGCCAGATGAGCTCCATCTGCTCGGGTTTGAAGTTAGAGTTTTCCTTCTCCTAGGATGGTTGCACGAGGGCTAGTGAACAGTTGAACATGCAGTTTTAATAAAATTACTTAGAAACATCTAGAACTATATTAAGAATTATATCCTTTAAGCAACTTTCTGTATTTTATGATACAAATTTTTTATCTCTTTTATCTATTTGCTATAGTATTCATTTAACTTTGGGTCTAAGATGTTTATAGAACTATGGAGATAAAAATGGGTTTTGATTAAGGTGTCCCAGCACATCTATAGACATCTCCACATGAAAGAAAAGCAAAAACAAAACAAAAAAAAAAACCAAAACCTTTTAACCCCCCCTAGATTTTAAATTGAACTAAAATATGACAATTATATATGAATAATAATGCATTGTGGTTTTATTCCTTAAAGAATACATAAGCAAATTTTTTTTAAGAAAAAAATTTTCAGGTTCATGTATTTACTTATATGTACTTATTTGTTCTTATTGTCTAAAGGGATGGATAACATTTCTGTTGTACATACACAAAACTATGGCAGCTATGTTTTAAAATATTGATAGACATGTCATCCACATACTTCATTGCAAGATGAAGCCCTAAGAAGCTACTAGTGCTTCAGTCCTAGTACTAGTACTAGTACTTTCAGCCCGCTGTGCTGTTTGCTCAATGGCCTCAAAAAAGATATTTGTCTTATTTCCCCCTTTCAGTATCTTTGTAAACTTCTGGTTACTAGGTGCATAAGCCTTCCAAAGGAAAAGAAAAAAAAAACCCAAACCCAACAAACATTAAAATGAATAAGGAGTTTTCTATTAGGAACACTGAATTTTCAACATATGTAATGAAACTGGAATGGAACTGAACGGTCTTCTGCCTCAGCCCTCTGATAATCTTTGTGGCCCTCCTCTGGACTTGTCCCAACAGGTCCACATCCTTCTTATGCTGGGGGCCCCAAAGCTGAATGCAATACTCCAGGTGGGGTCTCATGAGAGGAGAATACAGGGGGAGGATCACTTCTCTCAGCTGATAGCTGCTGAAGAGCATTTCTGCTTAGCTAAAATTTGGCATCTATATCTGGACAGCAGAATAGTTCTTCATACTCTATTGACTGCATTAAGTCAAATAAATGAGGTAGGTAATCTCAAATTGTATAGCTTCTATACTTAGAAAATTGAAATATAGCTTTCTATTTTCAGTTCAATAAGAATGAAAAATCTATATGTTGATTATTTTTTCTAGTGATTAAATTATTTTTTGTCATAAACTAAGAAGGACATGGAGCTGATGGGGCAAGTCCAGAGGAGGGCCATGAGGATGATAAAGGGTCTGGAGCACCTCCCATACAAAGACAGGCTAAGAAAGCTGGGGTTATTGAGTCTGGAGAAGATAAGGCTTCATGGAGACCTCATAGCAGCCCCTCCAATATCTGAAGGGGGCCTACAAGGATGCTGGAGAGGTACTCTTCATCAGGAACTGTAGCAATAGGACAAGGGGAAATCTTTAACAGGGGAGATTTAGGTTAGATATCAGGAAGAAGTTCTTTACTGTGAATGTTGTGAGGCACTGGAACAGGCTGCCCAAAGAAGTTGTGAATGCTCCATCCCTGGCAGTGTTCAAGGCCAGGTTGGATAGCGCCTTGAGCAGTCTAGTCTAGTGGGAGGTGCCCCTGCCCATGGCAGGGTGGTTGGAACTAGATGATGTTAAGGTCCTTTCCAACCCTAACCATTCTATGATTCTAACTAGAAAGCAGAGTCAAATTTTTCTTAGTAGTTCCAGTAAATACAGTTTTCTGTTTCCAAACTGATAGCATTACACAATTAACAAGTTGTGGGGGGAGGGTAAGGTGGGGGTTTTTTATCAGTTTAGCAATGTTGCTACTGTAACTGCCCTCTCAATGTTAATTTTGTCTATCTACTTGTCTGAGGAAATTAACAACTTTTATTTCCATAGCAGACACACAATACTTATACCAGCCTCAGGCCATACTATGGAAGCACTTAAATATCTGCTTTGCTGGCAAAAGTGACTATTACTGTAACATCTGGGACAATTCACATATGTAGTATTAGGCATTTTTAAGTAATGTCACTTACCCAGAAACTCTGACTATTCAAATTGATTATAATAAAGGTGATTGGCTTTTTAAAGGTCAATTTCAACTTAGCTTAGAAAAGATGTTTTTGTTTTGGTAATTGCAAACTTTTGTAATCCTGATCAAAATTTTCTCAGTTATTTTCTCACTTTCACAGAACTCAGTTTATTTCAGCTCATCTGAAGTTATTAGCAGGACTTTTTGTTGCTTAAAATAGTAGAGGATCATTGCTGATGTCTACTAATGCAATTCACATGTATCTTCAGGAAGTAGTGAGTGTCCATGCTGTGTGTGAGACTTTAAATTGAACCGAGTGGGTTAACGTGGTACACTGTTTTACAAAGAAGTTCTTGACTACCTTTTTTTATTGGTGCCCTTTCTTAATTTCAGAAATAGTTGGGCATATTGTTATTTATAACTCAAATTCCATGATCACAAAAATGTTAATAGCGATTAATTAGATAAAAAATCATCAGGGGTGAAATGTATGCTTCACAAAATCAGAAGTACTGAAAATTTAAAGGACAAGAAAAGAGATTTGAGGGCTTCAAGGGAGCTTTTTTTCTTTCATCAGTTTTATAGGATTATTTTGGTGCATTTTCAATTGATGACTAAAGTAAATCTTCCTGCCAGCATACAATTTCCTGGCAAATTAACTGTTTTTCCTGTTGCTCATAGATGAGGTGGGGTAGGTAGGAATGCCTGTTTTTAATTTTCCTGGAATTTTTATTTTTATGACCCTGTTTTTCACTGCTTAGAATTTTTCTGAGTTTAAAACATTTGGGATGAAATAGTTCATGTATGCTGTCTCTTGCTAAATACTTGAGAAAGTTTCAAATGAACTCAAACACTTTTTTCAGAATGTGTTAGGAAGAGGAAATAGTAGGTTGTTAATATTAAAAAAAAAAAAACAAACAAAAGAACCAAAAAGTCATCTCTTGAAGCTCTAACACTTTTTGACACCTTCAGAAGCACAAATGTCTTCCTTTTTAATGTTCCAAGCTGGTCACTTTGATATTCTTAACATGCATGTTATTTCTCATTTAATACCATCAAAGTAGAAGAATTAGAAAAGCCTCTTTATATATATTCAGACATTTTTTTTTAGGATTCTACAGCTAAATTCTGAAACTGTTAACCGCATTGGACACTTGCTACTTTTTGATTGACCTGTGCATATACCTTTCCCTGAGAGTGACTGAGCACTTGCTATCCCAGTATTTCAAGCGGTAACGAAAATTTTCCTTTAATGGTCTTTCACTGGACCATTTATATCAGGAAATTTGGTTGTAGATTTTTTTTTTCCAGTGGTCTTTCTACTTCATCTACTAACATCCACGGACAGAAAAGGAGAATGAATAAAAATTCTTAAATAAATCCAAAAGGTAAGGAGGAAGTCAGGTGCTAAGGTGTTAACATCATTCAGAAAGTTGACTGAATGATGGAATTTTATATCATCAAAAATTTTTTTCTACTGCATAGCTGGATTCATTTACATTTTAACTTTGATACAGAAGAATATTGAAATCTATTTTTTAAATCATATATTTCCAGAAAGGTTGCTTAGAACAATCTTTTGCTTTACACAAAAAAGCAAATAAAAAAGCAAGCAAGTAAACAAACAAACAAGCAAAAAAAAATCTCTATTTAGCGTGCTTTAAGATGAAGGTTTTTATTTCCCGGGGAAAGCCTAACATGAAATGAAGAATTTATTTACTTATTTACTTTATTTGTTCATTTTTTAATATAAAAGAATAGATGCTGTATTTTGATTTAGCATAACATAGGGTTTATACACTGAACACACACAAACACTTATAACTTCTTCACAAAAAGATGCATGATGTGTAAAGCACAAAATGTAAGTTGTCTTTTATTTGATGTTTCCAGCAATGTTAAGATTTTTTTTTAGGTAAGTCAAGTAAAGTGATGTGTAGCTTCTACAACCTTCAGCATAATCTGATCCGTGTAATATCAGGAGCATTAATCAAGAAGAAATCTTAAAAGAAAAATAATTTTTTTCCTCTTCTGTAGTAAATAATGTATGGACTCATTTCCAGATGGTATCAAGTAAAGCACTCTTGGCAATCTTCTAAATTACATAATTCAAACCTACTTTTTTGTGCAGAGTAGGAATTCTGTCCTTGACAGACTATAACTCTTTAATTCTTTGCTGTGAAGGAAAACAGAATACTTATAAGGAAGGCAATATTCAGTTTGCCTGGGTTATCTCCAAGGGAACAAACCTTTTAATGAAATTTTGAAATAATTAGGCCTCAATAATGCTTATTATGGGACTCCAAGATTTATAAGGTTAAACAATAATCTCAGCATTACAGTTTAAAAGGGTTGAAACTAAATGAAAGTTCTTTTCTGAGATTATATATTAAAAATGGTAGATTTAAAGCACTATGGAATGTTAGATACTAGTGTAGTGCCTCAAACATCTGTGCCAGTCAAACAAGAAAGATTTTTTTTGCCCTTCTCTATCACATATAACATGAAAATATACTACATTAGCTACATGTTCTAAAGTGTACAAATGTACAAAGTATCAACAGCTGCTGAAAGGAGCAAGAAGTCCAAATACAAGCATGTTTAACTGCCTTTTTTTTCAGAGCCTTAGAGTACTTTTCATTGTGAAATTGAACAAGGGACAATAAACATTAAATTTTTGATCAACAGACTGAAAAGGTTTGTGCTTGACCTGCTGTGTTCTGTGTGACCAGTAAAAGCACATATCTTCCAGGTGAGGTATGACAGTAAAGGTCACTGTGTTCAATAATGGTCAAATTGGTATACTTTCGAGTGGCAAAGTTCCATACTGAGGGGGGTCAAAGTTTGCTGTGAGCCAGTAATACAGATTTGGGTTAATGTTTTTTTGTTATCTTTAAGGCCCTCCTTGGCTTATACTGAAATGAGTAGAAAAATCCTAACTGACATAATGCAGCCTTGAGCTCCTAGATTCTTGCTCCATTTTGTAAAGTTGGCAATAGCATTACAGAAAAGGTCAAGTTTACTCATGCAGCCAGTGACTTTACACTTGAATATAACTATTTGCATAGTAAGGATTTCTCAGGTAAATAATATTTTGAAGATCAGATCCTACACTGTAAGGATAGAAAGATTAAAAAACAAAAAATATCAGTGCTTTCTTTTAAAAAATTAATTAATTTATAATTCCTAAATGTAAAAGATTCCTTTGCAACAGCAACAATGGAGTTTGGTGTTACAATTAATTACAAGTGATACAATTTGATGGGGAAAAGATGACAGATATACGATCTTTGATTTTTAGTTCTAAAATGCATTTTTTAAGTAATGATTATTCATTCATTTTAAATTGTAAGTTGACTAGTGAGAGACTTAAGTACCTCAAAACTGAATTGATATTGAGTAAAGATACTGAACATCTCTTTTTCACAACTTTTTTTTTCCTAAGAAAAAATAGGCTGAGAAAACAGGCATTTTATAGAGATAGGTCTCAGATTCCTAAATCTGAACACACCTGAGTTTCTGGTTTGTAATGCAAGCTATTAAGATATAACTGTGACAAAAATGACACTGGAAAATTAATATGAAGAATAAGGATTTCATATCTGTCCTATCTTTGCTAGAAAATCAGAACTCAGAAAAAATAAAATTATAACTGTAATAAAGTATATGGGAAAATAAGCAGTGGTTAATGCTTATTTCTGAAGTACAAAAGAATTAAAAATGTACAAAAAAAGAAAAAAACCCAGCTATTAAAAAAGCTGTCATTCAAATTCAATTTCTTAAACATATTAAAAATTCCTAAAAATGCAATATAATAATTGTTGATAGTAAATGCCACTGGCAAGACAGGGATGACACAATCTTCTTGGAGAAATTTCTGATACTGGACTTTCAATGTCAATGGCATTCTTTGGATTTCTCCTCTGTAACCTAAGAAAAGAACTTCCTACAAAATTTGTGTCCTGTGCTTCACCAAAAGAAGTGTGACCAGTAGGTCAACAGAGGTGATTTTCCTCTGCTCCTCTACTCTACATCTTTAAATTAAGAAGGCTATTGAATGAATAGCATTCCACGATCAGCTGACAGTTAGCAGAAGAAAAAGGTCTCCAGAGGGACACTCCATCTAAAATCCAGACTGCTTTCTGGAGATGCTTCTCTGTCTTTGTTGATTACATAAAGAGCCTTGACACTTATCAAGTTTTAGCATGTTTGGTACTTATAACTTTTGTTTCATTCTTCAGAAGCCAAAAATATTTTGTGGTGACATCCCTGCTTATATATGGTGTATTTTTTACAGTGGATGGAAGCAGATGTCTCACTGTTTGAGTCATTTTTACTAAACTTAACAATGACAGGCATTCTGCAAGACAACTTTATAGTTTTGTTTGTGATTGCAAGAAAATATTGATTCTACTAATTCCTTTGGCTTCTATACCTGTATCTTGGTTTGATTAATTGCAGGAATTCCACTTGAAATAATAACGTCAACAAATTTTAACTGGAATAATTGAATCACAGAATATATCCAGACTTGGAAGGGACCTATGGAGAACATTGAGTCCAACTCCTGACTCCACACAGGGCAATCTAGACGTTAAATCACACAGAATCCCTCTCAATTGTATATCAAATATCTTGAGAGTCTGAGCAAGACCCTGCTGACTGTAAGATAGCTAACCTTCTTGCACTTCAATCAGAAAGGCATGAGAGTAGACCCAGAAAATGACAGAATGCCTAGACTAACCTCAGTTTCTGTCATAGTAATGGAGAAGATCACCTGGGTGCCACCGAAAGACATTTTGAGGACAGTGAAGTCATGGGACACAGTTCACAAGGGAAAAGTCCTGTTAAATTAATTTGATATCCTTCTCTGATAAGGTCAATTGCCTAGTAGACATCAGGAAAGCAGAGGATGTAGTTGTTCTGTTTTTTAGTAAAGCTTTTCATACTGTCCTTCACAGTAGCCTTCTGGACAAGTTGTGCTACTGTGAGAAGAACAAATACCTGGTGTGCTGGGCAGAGAACTGGCTGCACGGCAGTGCTCCAAGGGTTATAGTGGATGGAGCTACATCTGGCTGGCAGCCATTCCCAGTGGTGGTCCTCAGGGATCAATTCAAGGGCCAGTTCTGCTCAATATTTTAATCAATTATCTAGATTCCAGAGTTGAACGCACCACAAGTAAGTTTGCTGATGATGTTAAACTGGAGGGAAAACCTGGTCTGCAGAACTTCAGAGCTTCTGAACACACTTAGGAACCCCTGGAAGGAGCTGTCCGTACATGAGAAACAACGATGAGAGAGTATTTGTGGCCCATTCTAGAATAGCTACGGTTGACATTAGTCCAGGTCTGGGCTGAGCAGCATGATAGACACATGGACGTACTGGGGAGAGCCCCACAGGGTGCCCACCTGGGCCCCCAGATTCCAGAACCAAGGTTACAATGATGTTCCATACTAACCCAGTGCTGGCCCAGCAACGGCCCCAGTGCCTGTACGGATTGTGCTGCATGTGATAGCACCAGTGGCACTGGGGATGCTTCTCTCTTGTGGCAGAGCGCTCTCATCCTGAATGTTAGGAGTTCTTGTTTGCAAGTCTTCTTGCACCCCTGTCAGGATGGGGCAGTGGCTCTGCTGCTGTGGGTCCAGGTGAGCTCCCCCACACCTCAGGGTCGCACTGGCACAGCCGGGCCCCGCGGCAGTCGCCTTGCTCATGCCTGACGCTGGCCCCGACCAGCAGTGCGCGCCTGACCAGGCATCACCTGAGCCGCTGCTCAGGGTGCGCGTGGGTGATCCAGGGCCACGGCCAGAGGAAGAAGAGGGACCTCCTCCTCTTCAGAGACACTGTGGTCATTGCCAAGACCAAGTAAGACAGCCAGAGCCCAGCCGCCTTTCCTCCCAAGCCCTGATCCTAGCATCAGGGCACCAGAGCAGGGACCAGCCCCAGGTCCCTTGGGCCCTGGTGCTGGATGCACCCATGGCTGTGCCCATGGCAGGAAGGCTCTAGAGGGGAGCCAGTGGGCTCAGCCACCTCCAGGTCACTCCCTGCTGCTCCTCTCTGCAGATGTGGCAGCACCCCACGCCCACTGCTGTGCCTGGCCCTGGGACTGCTCCAGGTGCTGAGCAGCAGGAGGGATTCAGACGGCGATGCTGCTGAGGAGGAGGAGAAGGAAGGGAAGGCCACCAGCTCCCTTGTCTTCTTCTGGCCCTGTGGCTCCTGTGTTGTCATTTTCTGGTGAGTCCCAGTGCAACATCTGGTGGGCAGCACCTCTGTCCTGTCCCATGGTGATCGTCTGCTGGGGCACAGCAGGCTGTTTCTCCTCTCTTTTGGCAGCTCCCGAGCAGTGAAGGAACTCTGGGTCAGCGCCTTCCTTGGGTAAGCCCTGCCTGGCACTGCAGCCTGGGCTGCCCGTGCTCCCATCATGGCGGGATGCTCCGTGAGTGGCATCCAAACGATGAGAAAACACCTCTGCTGAGCTGGGCAGAGGTGCCCCAGAGGTGCGGGCAGAGGTGCCCCCACTGCTGAGCGGGCACAACTGGTGAAGATGCTTCACCCAGCTGTTTCCAGCCAACACCTGCCCAGCCACATCCTCACCACTCCCGCTGCTCCATCTCCACTGCCGGACAGTACCGGCTGTTCCAGGCAGTGTGGAAGTGGTCCCCAGGCTGGCAGCAGAGGGAAGAGCTGGCTTGGGTCTCACACAGCTCTTTCTCTGCCCCTTTGCCATGCACAGATCACCGGAAGGAGTGCAGGGAGCCCGGGTGACCCAGCTGCCATCCATAAGGATGGTGCTAAAGGAGCTGAGTGGCCGCCATGCTGTGAGTGTCCCTCCTGCCTCTGCTCTGCCCCCAGGGGCTGCCCCAGCCCAGCATCAGCTGCATCGCTCCTCACCTTCTGCTCTTTTCCCCTTGCCTAGGGGACAA